>BDDA01000489.1:0-37743 GCA_001662385.1 Chlamydomonas asymmetrica
CCACCCCGCATGACTTAGGCTGTAATCCAAGGTTACTTTGCATTTGGTCACATATTGCGGTATTGCTGTACTGCAGGGATAATCGGGGCCTACAAGGATTGCGTGGCGCTCTTTGATGCCCTCAAGGACCCAGACAATAGGGCTCGCCTTGCGGTACGTTGTTGCAGCACAAATCCGCACATCAGGGCAAGACCATAACTCATGATGTGGTCGGTGCACATATCTCAGTAGCCGCGGAAGGCTAAGGGGGCCGAGATGGCGACGGAGGAGGGGGGGATCATGAATGAGGTGTTGGTGCAGCGCAGCCGTAGCTGCTGTCAGCATCACCCCTGGGCGTTGCTTGATTCTCCTGTCCCGATGTGGCATATGTTGGTCGACACGCACATTCAGCTGGCAACATGGCAGGCTATTGGCAGGTGGGGTTGCCATGGTGAAGCCCATACACCAACACTCATGCAAGCGCCACGCAAGCGCCACGCCTGTTGCGTGCAGGGACAACAACGTGACGGATGGTCGGGCTGACTGCAATTAACTGCCATGCAGTGCTTGCTTGGGGTGTATGGGGAGGTGTTGAGGTGGACAATGCTTGCCTGCTTGTGGCGGCTTGACCCATCACATGTGTGCGATGCGCCGGCGTGACCTGTCTGTTGCAGAGGGCTCGAAAGGCGCACTTTGACAGGATAACGTCGATGCAGGACCTGATTGGCGCCTGCAGCAGTGCAGAGGCTTCCTCCGACAGCTCCAACAGGCAAGCACGAGATGTAACTGCTGACAGTGGCGGAATGTCCTTAGACATTGCCACTCTTGGTGCTGCTGTTTGTCGTCCCCTGTTAGCAGCGGCTGGTCATGGGGTGTTTACTTGTGCATTGTTGTTAGCTTCAAGGACTTTATCAGGGTGCATTGATCGCCAGTGTGTGGCCGCGTCAACAGGCATCAGAGCGGGCATGGCCTTTGCATGCGTACAGGCGCTTTGCATGCATACAGGCATCCTGCCGGGTTGAGTGCAGCCTGCATGCATTATGCGTAGTGCGGCGTAATGCTTGATGCATGCGATGTGGGCGAAAGGTGCGCCGGTTGCATGTCATCGCGGCAAGCTGTGATTATGGTGCCAACCTGTGCGCAGGGTGTATTCTGAAGACGACAGCCTGCTGCTCATCAAGCTTGATGCGCTCAAGGTGCCACCCGGCGTCGCAGCCATGGGGTTTGTCCCCTTCGACGTGTTTGAGCGGGACCTACCCCTCCTTGAAGATCCCGCCGAGAACGAACGCGAGTGGGAGGAGGATGAGCCAGAGTACTCAGCGGCGTAGCATATGAGGTTCCATAGCAGGCTGTGCGTGCGTGGCGTGCAATGAGTCATCAACTTGTTCGTGTTGCGCTCCCTCATCGGCCACCCCCACCGCACCAATATGCCCATCCTGATGAGGCTGCTTCACTTGAGTGTGAGGAAGAGTGCTTGCGGGGTGCGCGTTTCCCGCGTTCGGACTGAGGTTTTAGAGCTCGGGGCGTGGCATACAAACGCAGCCAGCCTCTACTTAAGCGCACCCCAAGATGGCGATGCCCTGCATGGCGTTAACTGCTTCAGTGACAACCAAGAATGGTGTCTGCGGTGCTTCGGCTGGCAGCAGCAAGTGTCACATGCAAATTGCAGCAACGCATACATTTGCAGGTTCTCGGGGACGCATCGCATTGAGGACCGACCCCGAAACCAACGCCTCCACACCTCAAACACTAGCATGATGCACTCGCCCACTGCCCCCGCCCCCGCCCCCTCCTCGATTCCCCGCGTCTCGCTTGCTTGCCGCATCTCAGCACAATGCCGTGTTGCTCATTCCCTGCTTTGCTGTGCGTGCCCGCTCATCCCTTTGTATAGGCCATTGGTTGGGGGCGCATAGAAATGCAGCGATTGCCCTTGTACGAGCTCACGGGTGCACAGTTGGATGCACAGATGGATGGTGGTGGCAACCTGGGCCTTGTGAAGTGGACCAGTGGGCCATATGGAGGGGCCCATCTGCGCACAGGGGCCATTCCCCCTTTGGGGGCCATTCCGCTTTGGGGGCTTGCGCTGAAGGAGTGCAGGATCCTTCTCATGACCGTTGCTCATCAGCAGTGGTCCCGTGCGGAAAGCTCAGGCTAGAGCCACTAGAGCCACCACCCAACAGGAGGGTTAGCTCATACAGCACTGTCTATTGCATCAGCAGCATTGGGTGCTTGCTCATCTCACACGCAGACAACAGCATGCGCGCGCATGCAACCCTAACCCTGATTCTTGTAGATTGGAATGCGAGAATCCTCCTGCACGTTTCGTGCACCGTATTGGGCGCCAGCAGGCGCTGATATTGCCTCGCCGGCCTTGTGCTGCTGATTACCTTTTCCTGGCCACGCAATTCAAGGCATGGCTGTGAGGCTGGCTGTTTATGCTGGCTCGCCGCTTGCGCTGGATTGCACTTTTCACGGGCAGACTAGGACAAGGACAGGTGAGGGGTTCACATGCATGCCAACAACACCAGGCAGCGGGGAAGGCTTTGTCGGTACACGGACCTGCCCGCATGCGTGCAATCTCCCGAACCATTCACCATCCAGCAGCCACACGTTGCACAGCCGCTCGGTTATAGCTGATGGTCAATTGCTCATTGGAATAAGGTGCCACACATATGTGCATGCACCTGGTGCTATTGCAGGGATTGTAGGCACCCACTTGCATCATGGTATAACACATGTAATGACACCTCTGGCTCATATCAGGCCCTATCCCTCAGGTTGCAGTGCACGCCAATATGCATCCACCGCTGCAGGACCTCCGGGCACAAAACTGCCACTAGCTTGCCAGTCTGCTCTCCTAACTGCTGCTGCTACCTAGGCTCTGCAGTTCAGGCCTGCCCGCATGCACGTGCTAGCAGCCCGCCGGCCCCCCTGCATGCACGCGCACTACGCGTGCGCCCCGCCCGCCCGCAGGCGGCCTAGCAACCAGTACGCATCCCCCCCCCCCGCCCTGGCTCCCCGCAGGGACATCTGGAACGAGCACGAAGTGTCACGAAATTTAGCATCCCTGTGCCGCAGTATGAAGGTCTGAAAGTGTACCGTTCGTTACTAGAAAATGTATGTGTCAGTATCAGTACCGAAAATCCTTCGGCATGGTTTCTTGCGCTCGGAAAATAGAGGTCATGTCACCCTCCCATTCTTACAAGCAACTACCCGTCTCACCAGATACCCAGCACTTCAGGTGATAGTGCCTCAGCAGGTCCACACACTCTATTGAAGCCCTAAGCCAGGTCCGACCCTGGACGCCATGTTCACTTGCAGAACACAGTGCACACCAGCGCGAACAAAACACCCAGCTTGTAAGCGCCCTGAGCTGACCAGGACTAGAATATTTTCTACAATAGCGGTCTGGCGTTCGCGTTGGCCTGGTGGTTTGCTTGGCGGACGTTCAAGTGGCGCTGCTTATTGCACTGGTGGAAACCTGAGCGAGGTGGGTCCTTGGCAACCTCTACCGCTGTGCAAGGCACGGACCAGTATGTCCCCCTCTGGATGAAGTTCCTAGGGTTTGGGTGTGCTGGTTACTTCCTGTATGTTGATTTGTTTCCAGGAGTCGAAGAGCGTGGCTACTGCAGAGAAGTCGGCCTCGTTGCTTGCCCAAATTGCCAAGGATGTAGCTGACCTGGAAACTCACCTGAGCACCAAGATGGATGCTCTGAAAAGGGCAGTTGATGAATTGCAGACCAACCAACGCGTCTTGCTTGATGAGGTGGCAGCCGGACCGAGAGGCACCGAGTACTCAGCCAGCGTTAATACTGCGCTTGGTGCTCAGCATGTGGCACAACAACATGTTGCGGAAGTAAAAGCTGATGAGAGCACCGTGCAGTCAGCAGCCCCGGCAGCGGCAAGAGGGCCGAGGGATCCCGCTGCTCTGGTGGCAGTGGACAAGGGCCTCAAGTTCCGCTTCATTGTTCGCAGCAAGGCTGTTCCCTTAGGACAAGGCCTCAAGGCAAGTGGGGCTGCTGTCCCTGGAGGCTTACAAGTTGCCTGCTGCTCTTGTTGTACATGTGGGTGCACGACAGCGTGATAACTGAAGCAGGGCTTTGCAGGTGGTGTTTGCTGCAAGCTTCCAGCGGGACAGTGCTGACGCTGACGGACGGACCCTTGTGCATAACCCACCCACCCACCCACGCACCGTACCACCTTAAGACTACTATAGTTATCTTCGGAATAACCTGAGTATCACATGGCACCCTGACCTGCTGACCCAGCAGATGGTGGGCGGCCTGCCGGAGCTGGGCAGCTGGCAGCTCGATAAGGCGCCCAGCATGCAGTGGGAGGAGGGCCACAACTGCTGGGTGCTTGAGCTTGTGCTTCCTGCGACTGCGTTCGAGTTCAAGGCGAGTGAGATGCTCCAGTGCACCCAGCGTTGCTTTGCGTGCCTAGCTACAATGCAGCAGCGAGGAAGGCATTACCAGCGCAGGCGGTCCAAGATTGACCTGCTGGATGGGAGGGCACCCTCTGTGACGCCTGGATGCTCTGGCGTTGCCAGTGTGGGTAGTATGAGAGACTGCATGAGGGGAGGAGTCAATTGAGGAGTCCACACAAGACGCACTGACGTTTGCATAGGACGTGGCTGTGTTTCCGGTGTGCCGCACAGCTCGTGGTCGTCGACAACGGCACGGCGGTACAGTGGGAGGATGGAGGCCACCGAACGATAAAGGTGCGCCTCCTGCTGCTGGCACTGCGGTACACCGGCCAGCCTGTGCAGCGATACAGTGGCTTGGCGCTTGTGATGTTGGATGGACGTCTGTTAGCCCAGCGCACAGCGCGCGCTTAGCGCGCTGCCTGGACTGTGCATGAGAGCCGGATACGGCAGCGTCTCGCTCCACACATTTTAGAATGCGGCATGCAGGTCATTAACGCTATCAATTCCGTGAGAGCTCGCTTCATGAGCTGTGTGCAGAGCGACTTCAGCGCGGGTGATGAGCTGCCGGTGGGCGCTGCAGTACATGTTGTGTGCCGCTTCAACGACACCAACCACACTGAGCTCAGGCTAGCTGTGCCCAAGAATGTTGTGGAACGTGAGTAAGGGCCGTTCAGACTGAGGGGCAATGCTACGTTAGCAATGTGGGACGTCGTGTCCGGTGGAATTTGCCTCGTGTTCACTGCCAGGGGCGTCAGCTCCAGGCCGCAGCGCCGCGGCAGACAGGACACGGCGTTTCTTTGGGGTGCACACGCAAAGTGCTGTTGCAAAGAGCCGCCGCACACGCACATGGGCTTCGGGAGGGCAGCGAATCGCACTTGGCAAGCATATGGCGACCCTACCTGCTCGTCATGCACAAGGAATGTGGGTATGTACACAGTAAGCGCATGCAGTACAGCAGACTCATAGCCCTTTGGCGTTACCTGTCGCACCGCTGTCAGCACGCGCGCTGTCCATCTGGGTCACGCTCGCCAGCTTCCCGATCAAGTTACAGGTGCGAAATGCGTAGTGGCTGCGTTTGCACCCGCACGTGGTGGTATTGGCGACAGAGAGTGTCAAACGGAAGAGTGTCGGGCAGCACATGTGGCCGTTCAACTCATACGCTGGAAGCTACGAGCAGATGGGTGTCTGGTCCGCGGTGTTTTGGACAGCATGCACGCACCCAACAGTGCAAAGCTTCACTGGCTGGCCGTACACGATATTCGCCACTGTGCACACAAACGCGCACCTGTGCAATGCACCACCCTGCATGAATTGGGCTGCCATCCAAATGTACTTTGCACGTGGTTACACGTTGCGTTACCGCTGTACTGCAGGGATAATCGGGGCCAACAATGGTTGCCTGGCTCTCGCAGATTCCTTCACCCCGGAGTTTGGGACTGGTCTTGCGGTACGTTGTTGCAGTTCAACCCCGCACATCAGGGCAAGACCATAACTCATCATATGGTTGGTGCACGTACCTCAGTAGCCGCGGAAGGCTAAGGGGG
The DNA here is from genome assembly GCA_001662385.1 of Chlamydomonas asymmetrica. Taxonomy (NCBI): domain Eukaryota; kingdom Viridiplantae; phylum Chlorophyta; class Chlorophyceae; order Chlamydomonadales; family Chlamydomonadaceae; genus Chlamydomonas; species Chlamydomonas asymmetrica. The sequence continues at coordinate 5,950 of BDDA01000489.1, forward strand.
CCGAGATAGCCGGGGGGGGGGCGGGTACGGATCATGCTCCAGGTTGGTGCAGCGCAGCCGTAACTGCTGCCAGCATGGCGAGTTGTTGGCGGGTGGGGTTGCATGGTGAAGCACGTAGCCAGCGCCCATGCAAACTCCACGCAAGCGCCACGCGTGTTGCCTGCGGGGGCACCGATTTGGCTGATGCATGGCAGTGGCATGACGTCTGTCAGCTGCACCTGCCATGCTGTGCTTGCTTGGGGTGTGCGGGGAGGTGTTGAGATGCGCAATGCTTGTATGCTTGTGGTGGCTTACTTGACCCACGTGTGCAATTCACTGGCGTCACCTGTCTGTTGCAGCGGGCTCGACAGGCACTTGTTGACAGAAATACGGCGATGCAGGCCCTGATTGACGCCTGCAGCAGCGCAGAGGCTTCCTCCGATATCCCCAACAGGCAAGCAAGAACACAGGCGCAAGATGCAACTGCTGACAGTGCCAGAACGCCCATGGACACCACCCCTCCTGGTGCTGCTGTTTGTCATCCTCTGTTAGCAGCGGCGGTTCATGGGTTGTGCAGTTGCCTGGTTGTTAACTTAATGGGCTGTATCACTATGTCCAGCACAACTGTGTATGCCATAGCAGGTCTACGTGCATTGATCGCCAGTGTGTGGCTGGATCAAAAGGCATTGCACAGTGCATGTGGTGCGGCGGGCATGCATGCATACAGGCATGCATCCTGCATGCCGAGGTGAGTGCCTGCATAATGTGTAGTGCAGCACAATGCTTGATGCATGCAATGTGGGGAAAGGTGCGTCGATTGCATGTCATTGCAGCAAGGGGTCATTAAGGTGCTGACCTGTGCACAGGGTGTTCTTTGAAGACGACGGCCTGCTGCTCATCAAGCTTGACGCGCTCAAGGTGCCACCTGGCGCTGCAGCCATGGGGTTCCCCCCCCTGCACTTCTTTGAGCAGGAGAACAAATTCCTCCCTAGAGGAAAAGATCCCGTTGAGTACGCAAGCCGGTGGTGGGAGGAGGATGAGCCAGAGTACTCAGCGGCGTAGCATATGAGGTTCCATAGCAGGCTGTGCGTGCGTGGCGTGCAATGCACCATGACCTTGTTCGCGAAGCGCTCCCTCATCGGCCACCACCCACCACCCACACAGCAGTGTGCCTATCCTGATGAGGCTGCTTGGCTTGCGTAGTTGAGTGTGAGGAAGAGTGTATGATTGCGGGGTGCGCGTGTCGGACTGGAGTTTAAGTGCTTGGGGCATGGCATGCAAACGCAGCCAGCCTCTGCGTGCACTCCAAGATGGTGAAGCCCTGCATGACGTCAACTGCTCAAGTGACAACCAAGAATGGTGTCTGTGATGTTGTGAATGGCAGTAGAAAGTGTCATATGCAAAGTGCATCAGCGCATGCATTTGCAGGTGCTCATGCACGCATCGTGTTGAGGACTGACCCCGGAAACATCGTCACCAAACGCCTCCACACCTCAAATACTAACAACCCCCACTGCCCCCGCCTGCCATCCCTCTCCCCTTTCGCGATTCCCCCGCCTCGCTTGCTTGCCATACCCCAACAAGTTGCCGTGTTGTTCATTCCCTCCATTGCTGAGCCTGCTCGTCCCTTTGTACCACTCGTGTGTTGTTATGGCATGTGTTCATTGCCGCACAACACTTGGCCACAAACCATGACAGCGAGCGCGATGACGCCGCTGATGCGATGCAAAGGATGCTGAATCACCCCGATGGACACACGGTTGCTTGTATGTTACGTCAATGAACTGCATCACGCAACCCTGCATGATGCGGATGTGCATTGAGCCCCTGTGGCTTTTCGGCACGTCATGTTGTCACGTGAGAATGCGTGCAGCGTCAGTGCAGGTTCGGATGTGCTCATGCAGCTCATACCAGCTGCCGCTGACTCAAACAAGCAGCTGAGTGCTGCAATCATATGCGCATGTTGCTGCTGTTGTGGCAGCTCACATGCACCAAGCAGAGTGTCATGCTGTGCCACACGTGATGCACATGCAAGCACTGGCAGAATGGGCTGAAGCTGCCCTTGTGAGGTGAGCGCATTGGTAGTAAGAGGGTAGCGACCCAGCCCACGGCTGTGCTACAACTCTGAGCGTGCGTCCACACTGTATCCTACAGCGTGGCAAAGCGACCCAGGATCTACTGGTCGAGTGAACTCATACTGCGTACAATGGCTCCCAAACTGTCACAAGGCTCTCCTGGCCCGTATGTGTGGCAATCAGATACTTTGCGTGCACCTTTCTCTGGTGGTCGTATCGACAAACAGCTTACTCTGCCGTTCACAGCAAAATCTAAAAGCAAAAGCCTGGCCACTCTCCACAGCCTACATATGCACAACAGTGCTCTCGCGTGCATTACGTAGCCGCAGTACGAATGCCAACTCTGACCGGAACGCTTATTGAATCGAATACCAATTGATACACCAAGCAACGGGCATGTTCATGCATGCATCACTGCCGTGGCGAGGATCGGAGCTATCGGAACATCAATAGGGATCAGAACCCTCACGCACGTGACAATGTGCCTAGGCTGTTGAACCGAGCTCTTGCATTCTGGTTCCCATCTGGGGGAGCATGGGCCGTTTGGCAGACACGCTCCTGATGTACCATAACTTGCACTTATTCCTCAGTTTGTGGTGCACGCCAATATGCATCCACCAGGATGCATCCTGCAGGACCTCCGGGCACAAAACTGCCACTGTCTTGCCAGTCTGCTCTCCTACCTGCGGCCACGTGTTTACTAACATTTGTCCAGATCCTCTGCAGGTTCACACCTGCCTGCATGCGCTAGCAGCCCGCCGGTGCCCTTGCATGCACGTGCACGCCTCGCGCGCCCGCAAGTAAGCGGCCTAGCAACCAGTACAACCAGTACGCATTCCTCCCCCCCCCGCCCGCTCTGGCTTCCCGCAGGGACATCTGTAACGAGCAGGAAGTGTCACGAAATTTAGCATCCCTGTGCCGCAGTATGAAGGTCTGAAAGTGTACCGTTACTAGAACGTGTGTCAGTGCCAGTATAGCCAGTACTTCGGCATGGTTTTCTTGCGCCCGAAAAACTGAGGGCATGTCACCCTCATCTACCCGTCTCATCAGGTACCAAGCACTTCAGGTGATAGTGCCTCAGCAGGTCCCACAGTTTCTGTTGAAGCCCTAAGCCAGGTTCGGCCCAGGACGCCATGTTCACTTGCAAAACACTGTGCACACCAGCGCGAACAAAACACCCAGTTTGTAAATGCCCTGAGCTGACCAGGACTAGGATATGTTCTGCGATAGCGGTCTGGCGTTCGCGTTGGCCTGCTGGTGGTTTGCTTGGAAGACGTCTCAGTGGCGTTGCTAATTGCACTGCTGGAAACGAGGTGGGTCCTTGGCAACCCCTGCCGCTGTGCAAGGCACGGACCAGCAGTCCCCTCTGGATGAAGTTCCTAGGGCTTGGGTGTGCTGCTTCCTGTATGTTGATATATTTCCAGGAGTCGTCGAAGAGTGTGGCTATTCCAGAGAAGTCGGCCTTGTTGCTTGCCCAAATTGCCAAGGATGTAGCTGACCTGGACACTCACCTGAGCACCAAGATGGATGCTCTGAAAAGGGCAGTTTATGAATTGCAGACTGACCAACGCATCTTGCTTGATGAGCTGGCAGCAGCCGGACCCAGAATCACCGAGCACTCAGCCAGCGTAAATACATCGCTCGGTGTTCAGCACGTGGCACAACAACATGTTGCAGTGAAAGTGAAAGCTGATGAGAGCACCGTACAGCCAGCAGCCCCGGCAGCGGTGCGGGGGCCGAGGGATCCCGCAACTGATCCCGCTGCTCTGGTGGCAGTGGACAAGGGCCTCAACTTCCGCTTCATCGTTCCCAGCAAGGCTGTTCCCTCAGGACATGGCCTCAAGGCAAGGCGTGGGGCTGCTTTACAAGCTGAAGGCTGTCACGTGGCTTACTGCTGCCGGTGTACCTGTTGGGTGCACCGCGTGATAACTGCAGCAGGGTTTGCTCTGGGCTTCCTGCGGGAGGGTGCTGCCGCTGACGGATGGCTCAGTACCCTTGTGCGGAACCCACCCACCCACTCACCCACCCACCTTGGGACTATTACTATGATCTTCTGACTAACCTGACTAGTACCTGCATGGCCCCCTGACCTACTGACCCAGCAGGTGGTGGGCGGCCTGTCGGAGCTGGGTAGCTGGCAGCTCGACAAGGCGCCCAGCATGCAGTGGGAGGAGGCCCACAACTGCTGGGTGCTTGAGCTCGTGCTTCCTGCGACTGCATTTGAGTTCAAGGCGAGTGAGACGGTGCATCCTTGCGCACCCCAGCGCTGCTTTGCATGCTTAGCTACAGTCGAGTGAAGTACGTAGCGGGGTAGTTTGACCCTGAACCAGGCATGCCAGCAGGCCGTACTTGCTGGAGAACACCCTGTGATGCCTGGATGCTCTGACGCTGCCAGTGTGCGTGCCAGGGCGCATGAGAGGCCTCGTGGAGGAGTTCACACAAGACACACTGACTTTTGTGGTTTGCATATCGCGTGGTTGTGTTTTCGGTGTGCCGCACAGCTAGTGGTCGTCGACAAAGGTACGGCGTTACAGTGGGAGGATGGAGGCCACCGAAAGATACAGGTGCGCTGCCTGCTGCCGGCACCGCTGCACGCTGCCCACCCTGTGCAGCAATGCAGTGGCATGGCCCTTGTGATGGATGGATGGACGCATGCCAGACTGCCAGCCCAGAACGCAAGCGCGCCGGCTGCCTGGATTATTTATGAGAGCCGGACATGGTAGCGCCTCGCTCCACACACATTGTCGAATGCGGCATGCAGTCATTAGCGTTTTCATGATTTGAAGTGCTTGCTTCATGTGCTGTGTGCAGAGCGACTTCAGCGCGGGTGATGAGCTGCCGGTGGGTGCCGCAGTGCATGTCGCGTGCCGCTTCAACGACACCAAGAACACTGAGCTCAGGCTAGCTGTGCCCAAAATTGTTTTGCAGCGTGAGTAAGCGCCGTTTCAGACTGAAGGGCATTACAATGTGAGCTGTGGGGACGTCGTGTTCGGTGGAATTTGCCTCCTGTTGCAGAGAGCAGGCACACGTACCTAGGCCTTCGGTGTGTGTGTGTGTGTGTGTGTGGGTGGGGGGGGGGCGCGAATCGCACTTGGCAAGCGTATGGCGACCCTACCTGCTCGTCATGCACCAGGGATGTGTGTATGTACACAGTAAGCGCATGCAGTACAGGCGTACAGCAGACCCACAGCCCTGTGGTGCAGCTGTCATACTATTGTGAGCACGCGCGCTGGTGCGCAACGCATTGTGGCTGCGTTTGCACCCGCACGTAGTGGTATGAACACAGAAGAGTGTAAAACGGAAGAGTGTCGGGTATTACATGTGGCCGTTCAACTCATACGCTGGAAGCACCCAGCAGATGGGTGTCTGGTCCGCAGTGTTTTGGACAGCTTTCACGCACCCAACAGTGCAACACTTCACTGGCTGGCCGTACACGATACTCGCCACTGTGCACACAAACGCGCACCTGTGCAATGCAGGGTGCTGAGGGTGCTGGGGGTCAGGCTCGTCTGTCCTGCTCGTGCCTGCTTCGGCAGCAGAGCCTCGCTTTGTAACCTTTGCCATCCGAACAAAAAATGCACCACCTCGCATGACTTGGGCTGCCATCCAAATTCACTTCGCACGCGGTTGCGCGTTGCGGTATTGCTGTGCTGCAGGCGTAATCCGGGCCAAGAATCGTTGCCTGGTGCTCGCGGATTCCTTCTCCCAAGAGTTTAGGACTCGCTTTGCGGTACGCAGTTACAGTACAACCCTGCACATCAGTGCAAGAGCGCGACTCATAATGTTGTTGGTGCACGTACCTCAGTAGCCGCAGCTGTGGAAGGCTACCAGGGCAGAGATAGCAAAGGGGGGGCGTGGGTGATGCTCCAGGGATGATACAGCATTAACAGCAGGGTCGTTAAGTGCCATCAGCATGGGTGCTGCTGCCACGATGTAGCATGTGCCGGGCTACGCACACATGCAGTTGGCATCATGGCAGGTCAGTGGTGGGTGGGGTTACACTGTCAAGCACATACAGCAGCACGCATGCAAGCGTTACGCGTGTTGGCGTGCAGGGCCAACGATTTTGCTGGTGTGAGGCATTGGCGTGCCGTCTGTCAGCTGCACCTGCCGTGCAGTGCTTGCTTGGGGTGTCTGGGGAGGTGTTGCGATAGACAATGCTTGTCTGCCCGTGGCGGGCTGAACCCATCGCATGTGTGCGATGCACCGCTGTGACCTGTCTGCTGCAGCGGGCTCGACAGGCGCAGGTTGACAGGATAGCGGCGATGCAGGCCCTGATTGACGCCTGCAGCAGCGCAGAGGCTTCCTCCGACAACTCCAACAGGCAAGCAAGAACATAGGTGCACGATGCAACTGCTGACATTGCCGTGAACACCCTCAGACAACACCCCTCTTGATGCTGTTTGTTGGAAGGTGCGTCGGTGGCATGTCATCGCGGCAAGCTGTGATTATGGTGCGCACCTGTGCACAGGGTGTATTCTGAAGACGGCGGCCTGCTGCTCATCAAGCTTGACGCGCTCAAGGTGCCACCCGGCGTCGCAGCCATGGGGTTCCCCCCAATGCACTACTTTCAGCAGGAGGACCCATACCTCCCTAGAGGAAAAGATCCCGTTGAGTACGCAAGCCAGTGGTGGGGTGAGGAGGAGGAGCACGAGTACTCAGCGGCGTAGCATGAGCGCCCATAGCAGGCTGTGCGTGGCATGCAATGCACCATGACCTTGTTCGTGCAGCGCTCCCTCATCGGCCACCACCCACCACCCACACAGCAGTGTGCCCTCCTGATGAGGCTGCTTGGCTTGTGTGTGAGGAAGAGTGTTTGCGGGGTGTGTGTGTGGGACTGGAGTTTTAGAGATCGGGGCGTGGCCACACACACAACACAGCCAGCCTCAACGCGCAGCCCGCCATGCCGATGCCCTGCATTGATCAACGTCAATTCACGACCACACACAATTTCTGGGGTTCTTCGGCTGGCAGCAGCAAGTGTCGTATGCGAGTATTGCAGCAGCAAGTGCATTTGCAGGTTCTCGGGCGCGCATCGTGTTGAGGACTGACCCCGAAACCAACACCACCAAAACGCCTCCACACCTCACATACTAACATGATGCACTCGTCCACTGTCCCCGCCCGCCGTCCCCCTCCCCGGCCTCGATTCCCCCTGCCTCGCTTGCTTGCCGCACCTGAGCAGAATGCCGTGTTATACATTCCCTGCTTTGCCATGCCTGCTCGTCCCTGTGTCTGAGCTTTTGGTTGGGGGTGCATAGAAATGCAGTGAGTGCCCTTGTACGAGCTCACGGTCACACACTGAAGTGAGTAGTGGCAACCTGGGTCGTGTGTAGAGGCTACGAGGCGGGGCCCATCTATGCACAGGGTCCATTCCCCCTTGAGGGCCTGTGTGTGGGCTTGCGCTGAAGGACTGCAGGGTCGTGCTCATAACCGTTGCTCATCAGCAGTGGTCTGTTGTGGAGAGCCAAGGGCCACCGCTCAGTAGGGGGGTGAACTGTTGCAACATGTTAAATTGCAGCAGCGGCAATTGGTGCTTGCTTACCTCACACGCGGATAGCAACATGCGCGCATGCACCCCTACCCCTGGTTCTTGTGGATTGGAATGCGAGCAGCCGTCTGCATGTCCGTTGCATCGTGTTGGGTGCACACAGCCGGCGCTGAACCTGAGGCGTGCCTCGCCCTGCCTCACCGGCCTAGCGCTGTTGATTGCCTTTTTGCCTCAAAGCTGTGAGGTTTTGTGCTCCTTCGTGCTGTGAAACAAAGTGTTTGCCATCATTCAGGCCCGGATGCGGTAGGCAAGGTGTGCTGTACCTAGTTGAACACTTGATTGACGCCACACCGTTCAGCGTTTGCAAGGCTGGAGGCATGGCCTGGGACGTTTTTGAGCAATGTTTGTTTACATTTGTGGGGGGAGGGTCAGCTCGTTGCTGGCTCTCGCCGCTTGCACCAGCTTGCATTCGACCACGGGCTAGGACGAGCTAGGCAACCAGGTGTTGTGTGATATGCACGGGCGGGCCAATGCCAAGTGCACGCTTGCTGGCCAAGCACACTCAATTACTCTTTGCTGACATAGTAAGGCCATGCTGTGTTATAAGCACGAGCAAGCGGACGTGCCCTTTCAGACATGCCCTGTATCGTTGATGTCTGGAACGGTGGATGGTTTGAGGTCACACGCCTCAACGCGACATGCGCCAACGACTTCCAATGAGCTGCCCAGTGTCACATTTTATTGGCACTACGCTCGGCAAGGACGTGCTATGCTTGGGCCGTGGCATCACCATTCAAGTACAATACGCCTGATCAAATCTTGATCAAGCAGGGAAAAGCACAACCGCGCATGCTTGACTCATCCATGTATATCAATGTCTTGCCCCCAAGCTGGCCAGGATCTGCAGGGAAGCCCGATACCGCATGAGCGCCTCGTCAGCTGCAGCAATCAGCTGCTTGTACTGCAGCCGTGCTTGGACGGCCAGCCGCACCCGGGGTGACGCCGCAGGCAGCCTCTCAGCATACGCTGCGGCCCGCAACCCCATGGTGGAGCTCGCACCAGGCGCGGCAGCTGAGATCGCCGATGTGGTGGCCGTGGCTGACGATGCACCAGAGGCAGAGGCTGATGTGGCCGCCACCGTGCACAGCATGGGGTTGTGGCTGGCATCCTGCTGATCCGCGGCCCACCCCGCCTCAAGCTCTGCATCGTCATCCAAAGAGGTGGCCAGCTCATCACGCATGCCATGCACCAGCCGGATGATCTCGTCCGCACACGCCAGCTGCTCCCAGGCAGAACCTGAAAGCGTGCGCATGCTTGGGGGGGCGCGTTCTGCTGGCGCCTGCTTGCTCAGCATGCGGCTGAGCCCGAGGCTGAATCCTTGAAGCAGGGTGTGATGCGACTGCAGCTGCTCTTGCGGCTTGTGGCTGGCCATCATTAGGCAGCCGGCTACCTGCTGCACCTGGTGTGCCTGCTCAGCACCCAGATCAGGATGTTGACTGGACAAAGCTGCCGCCAGCGCACCGCGGAACTCAATGCTTCCAGTGTGTTTGGTTGCTGCACAGCAGGCAGCTGCTGAGACGTCCTCGGGCGCATGTGGCAGCGACAGCAGCGCATTGTGCAGCAGCTGCGAGCGAGCATCATCGACCTGGCTGTTTCCGGTGCATGCATGCGTGTCATGGTGGTCGATGGTGCTGCCGCTTGTGCTCTGCATCCTGTATGGAGTGAGCTGTCCGTTATGGTCAAAGGTGAGGCCCACCGAAGCCGCTGCTGCCGCCAAATTGATCCGTACGGGGGGTTCCAGACGGCCGCTGCCGGTGCCAGCGCCTCCGGTGCCAAGGCGTTGACATCGAGCCGTCTGCATCAAGGCGGGATTGACGGAGGCTTGCAGGTGGTGTGAGTAGCTTGCCAGGTGCGCTGCATGCCATGGTGTATGTGGATTGAGGTCCAGGCGATCATGCGGGTTGTTGTACCGCAGGAAGCCGTAGCTGTACAGCAGATCCAGGGATGGGCCCTCGTTGTAGCAGATGAAGATCTCCTCGCCAGGCTGTATCGGGCGCACTGCTTCGAAGCGGAAGCACCACCGGTGATCGTTGCAGGGTGAGGAAGGGGATGAGGTGGGTGCAAGCGGTAGCTGGTGTGCAGATGACCGGGAACGTCCATCTGCAAGCACGTTAAAAGTGACAGCGTGAACCGCTGAGTACCAGCAGGGTATGTTTGCAAACTTGACGCAGGGGTTCGCGGTCAGCCTGCAAGTCGGCATGCTCCATGTTTCTGCCGTCTTCATGCTGTATGCGCTGGCAGGATGTCTCGCCAGGCAGGTGGCTGCAGCATGCAGCAGCATGGCACGGCCGGGCCGTATCGCAATAACCAAATGTCTGGCAATCACACCAAGCGTCAGCGTCATGAGCCAGCTTGTGCCACAAACTCTGTCCCGTCCTGGATGCGTGGCTGACATATGCATCCCTTGCACACACCTCACTTGCCCGCATGCAGGCTTCATGCGCTTCACATGTATGGACGTGGGTGAAGGCCAGTGCCATTGCTGGTTACAGTAGTTGTGGGTGATGACGGCATCCGGTGGCCTAGCAGGCGGTTAGGGGACGGGCTGGCAGCTGTGAGTGTGCTGGTGCTACTCGCCAGTATGTGCGCACACACCTGCTGTGTGGGCGGCAGTCACATCCACGGGCATGGGCTCAAAGAACGGTCGGCAGTTGGCCTGCCCCACAGGCTGATGATTGCCCATGTCTGCATGCACCAACCAGGCAGATACCGTCAGGAATCCATCACATGAACCATCCGAATCTAGTATCGTAATCAACAACACGTACCAATGCACATTATGAGTCAATCACGTGTGGGCTGCTAGTCCGCTTTGCCCTGAAGGACAACAACAGCTGATGAGCGATCATGGCCGATAAAAGCACGGCATCGGAATTCCAATGCAGCACCACAAGCATCCACTGCATGGCCGCTACCCCAGCAGTGTGCTGCTTGTGCACACCCTGCCAGCCGACATCAGCGCCCCCCCAGCCGCTCACTCACCTGCGAAGGGCGCAAGCGCCGCCACGTCGGGGAACGCAAACACGCGCGACTGCACCTGGCAGTACGCCTCCACAAACGACTCCGCACTCAGCCAGCACGCTGACGCGAGGCTGCTGCCGCTGCTGCCACTGCTGCCGCTGCTGAGGCCGCTGCGGCTACTCAAGCTGCCACCTGCACCGTCCACGCCTCCAGCCTGCCATGCCTCATGCCGCCATGCCTCAATGTCATGTTGCGCGAAACTCTGCGTCTCACAACCTATGCCGCCATCACCTGCCAGACCGTTTGCTGCAGCTGTGGATGCTTGAGTGGAGGTCGTCGCGGGCGCTCCGGGGCCTTCGTAGGGGCCCTGAAAGGGTCCCACATGGCCAAACCACCAGCTTTCAGGCGCGACCACGCCGTCGCATGGGCCGCCCAGCGATGACTGCGTGGGGGCGCCGCTGCCGTCCCGCTCCGAGACCAGGCCGAGCGCCTCGCAGCAGTACAGGTGGACGTCATGCAGTACTGTCCGGATACGTCTCCACTCCTGCACACAGTACAAGTCAGCACAGCGCGCATTGGCAGTGTGTTCACACTTCACACGCGTCAAACATTGCAGGTTTGGCACCCACACTTGCACCATGATGCACCTGATGATCTTCTGTCTGGAAGCATATGCACGAGCGGCTGTCCGTGGCGACTTGCACATGCCGACTCCAGCTTATGCACACAGCCCCCCAAACAACCTCAGCAGCATCAGCAGGCCCCAAGCTTGCTGAGCGGTCCCGGCCTCACCTGTACGAACGCCGGCACCTGCAGCTGCGCCGCCTCCCAGGGGCTGAAGCCAGGCAGCGACGTCAGCGCGTCGCCAGCAGGCAGCGTCTCCAGGTAGCTCCTCAGGAACGCCCTGTTGCAGCTGACTACACCCTCATCCGTTGCGGCGGTGGCGAGTGCCGGTGCGTGGTGGTGGTGGCTGCCCGCGTCAGCAGCGCTTGCGGTACAGTCGGCGAGGGGGTGGTGGCCGCAGAGCCGAGGCTTGAGCCAGCACAGCCACACGGCCAGGCGCATGGCGGCAGGCACGTCCTCGTCACGCAGCAGCTCCTGCAGCGCACCTGGCAGCGTGACCCTGAGCGCGTCTTGCCACCGCTGCAGGTAGCTGCTGTACCGCTGCTGGTGTCGCGCCTCGCTGCCAGCGTCAGTGCCACCCGCCCCTTGTGATGCCAGTTGGGCCATCGTGTTACTGCTGGGACCCTGCGATGATGATGAGACGCTGGTAGGAGAGACGTTGCTGAGTTGGCTACGGGGGCTTGACTGCTGTGAGCAGGCAGCGTCTTCGGGCAGGGCCTCTGGTACGATTAACAGCTGCGTGTCGTGCAGCAGCAGCACGGCAGTTTTGGCAGGCACTGCCACGCCAGTGTCGCGGCTGGCACTGGTACTTGGGTGCTGTCCTGGCACAGCGTGTGGGTCAACACGTTCTTGAGCTGGAGCTTCAGTGTGACCCAGTGCAGCAACATGCCCTGGCCCGGCGGTATTGCTCGGGGAACCGCCGTCTCGGCTGATGTTGGCGCTCGACGACGCCTCACCAACGTTCCTGGGGACTCTGTAAGTGCACGAATCGTTTCTTTGCAGCTGCTGTGGCACAAACAGGCCGCGTCCGTATGGTCCCTCGCGCACTTCGAGCACGCTCAGGGCTCCGAGTTGTAGAATGGAAGCAGACTCATAATGGCTGCCAACAGTGCCCCCCTGGTCAAAAGAGCTGGAAAACACGCCATTATTGTCTTGTGTTGTCGAAATGCTCGTTCCTGCAGCTGCAGGTGCAGCCACGGCTGCCTCCTCAGTTCCAACCGCTCGACTCAAGCGGTGATGCTGGCTGCGAGCACAGGCCCTGTTGACTGCCCAGGGGCCACAAAGAGCGTTTCTTAGGTGAATGTTGAAGATTGCGGGGGCTTCTGTGTGGCATAAGCGCCCTGGCCTGCCGGACGTGGAAGGACGCATTCTGTTGGCGGTTCCAGCGGTTCGACAGATATTCCGATACAGGCTGTGACTCCAAAGCTTGCAGTGAGAATCGACACGTTGTATACGAATTATGCCAAAATATGGTTGGCCTGCTGGCTAAAAGCCAGCCGCGCGGTTTCCGGTGTTTGTACCGATACCGGGTTGGTTGCAGGGCTTTTGGAGGCTCCGTCCAGTGGAAGGCAACACTTTGGCAGCAGAGTACTAGGCGTGTATTATCAGAAACTTATCTGATGTAATGCCTCAGCCTGGCGTGACCATCCACAAGGTCTACAGCTAATCAAAGACAACAACCCCCTTTTGGTTTCTCTCGCTCGTCCAGTTGGGCCTGAGGCAAGATCGCGCGCGAGGTTACGCGTATCGCTGCATTTTGCGTGTGCAGGCGAATAGCAGAGCATTTGAAAACGAATTGCAAAAACATTCGCTCAGGTAGAAGCGTATGAAATGGCGAGCAAGGCTGAAGATGGAGGTGGTGCTAGTGGTGCACTTCTTGCATTGCTGCCCAGGCATCAATCTCTTGCACATGATATGATATCACTCATCTTGAACACTGCAGGTTGTTGACCACCACCACCAGGACAATACATGTTCAACAGCAAACCGACGAGCGTGAATTCGGGTTTGAAAACGTGCCTTGTGCAACGGCCTTTGGATAAGTAGCCGATATAGAGCCCAACAATCAATATGAGGTTTGATTGGTTTAAATAACTGGGCACAGCAGCGGCCAGTGTTTTCATAAAGTTTGAGCTTCGTAGGGTGGTTCCGGAACCACAGGAGTGCTCAGGTAGGTGCATACTCGTGATGTGTAAAGACGCTTATGTGCATATCACATGCGCGTTGTGCAGCAAGGAATGGACAAGGTTGGCCCAACAGCCGCACCACCGCGACCAACCTGCAAGCTGACAAACAAACCTTCGCTTGGGTTGTGCGCTCAAAGCGTTGAAAGCACAGGTTCGCACATTAAAACACCGTAAAGCAGTCTGTGCGCTTGTAACGCGTGGTCTTTCCTGCTGCTCGCTTATGTAAATGTGACGCGCTTGTGTTGACTCGCAGCGAGCGCAGATTGCAATGCGTGCACAGTCAAGCTGCTCATCCCGCCAGGGGCGCTGAACTTTGTGTATGTTTCACCCCTGACACTGGCGATGGAAAAGTCGTTGCAAAGGACACACGAGAGGTGTAACACTTGAGAGGCGGAAGGCCTGTTACCAGAATATCAGTAGTCAAGGCCAGCATATTCCTATGGTAATGTGGCTTACAGGACTTGAAGACCTGTTATGGCTTCACCATTGAGCTGGGCTATTCAATGATCTTCTGCCGTACCTGCGTACCGCCGGACATCCCTCGCTGTGCCGCCGCGGCACGCCTACGCGACCTGTTGGCCTATTATCCAGGAGGCGACACGCTGCGGCTGAAAAACTGCACGAGAGAAAACCCAGTATTGGGGCTTGCAGGCAACAATGACTCGTGTTAGTCTGCTGCTGTGGTGCGCGTTTGCGTTTGTTGTGCTGGCAGCGGAGGCGGCAAAGGTGCCGAATGCTGCTCGTGGGGAGAGCCTGCCTATGAAGGTGACCTTTGATACGGACGATGACAAAATGACGCCGCTGCAGTAAGTTTTCCAGCCGACCAGTTTCACCGGAGATCACAGCGTGAACTGCCACCGCATGCGAACCCTATCATTTACCTGGGCCTGACAAGCAGACGTCAAAAGCTTTGTGTTGGGTTGATAGATTAAAGGCGCAATCGTATGAAGCTTGGCTCGCATGTCTTGCGAGGCACCACCCAACCTGTCACCCAACCTGCCGGGTGCGGGATTGTTGCAGGTCGGTCGTGATGTCAGATGACCCGAGTGCGGACGATTTCTGCCACAAGAACAAGTACCGCAAGCGCACGCTCAAGGCAAGGCCTCGCACATGTGCCTGCTAGACTGGATGATCTCAGTGCCTGCACGACCAACAAACATGGTCACCAACATGCTGTGGTGTGAACTACCAGGTCAACTGTTACAAGGGCTGGTCTGTGTGTATTTGGAATACAGTAGTCTATACCTGACCGCACTTTGAAAAACTGAGTGGCTTTCGACGGTGCTGCTCACGTCCTGGGTGCCTTCAGGTGATCAAGGAAACACCGTTTATCGGCCTGTTCCCAGACCTCAAGGTGCGAAATACTGAAATAGCAATAGGAGTTACGAGAGTGCCTGCACCTGTGTGACCCTGCTGAGGTGCGCACTTGTTGCCTTGCCACTGGCCAAGCATGTGGATTGTTTGCGCGACACAGGAACCGTGGCTGCCAGCGGTGCCTAACAAGCACGTATGCACCTCTTCGATTTTTGCAGGGCCAGCGGCGCTTTGAAGCAAGCGGTCTCGTCTATGCCAAAGGTGTGCAGGAGCGCGTGCTGCATGATGCGGAGTACATGTCAGAAGGTCTTAGCACACGACTAGTGTGTGTCAGGGATTCACAAAGGCCCTGTTTACTCTTGCTGGTTCACCTTGCCTGCGCAGGCTCGTACTGGGTTGTGTTCGACAACCTGTACTCTATTGGCAAGGTGAGCAGCAGGCAAGTGTTGAGACCTTGACATGGTTTGACCCAAGCCCACAGAGGAGGCAGGTTCAGGAAACCCGAGCAGCACTCACTGCTATGGATATCAGTACAAACCTGTTTTGTCGTTGCTTTCTGATTGCATTCATGCGTTCATGCATGCGTGTGTGCCTGCCTCAGGGCAGCCCCGTGCATGTGGCATTGCGCCGCCCTATCATATCACAGCGATAGCCGACCTTGCCCAAACTCACTGATGGCCCAGCGGCCACCCATTCAAAGTTACCCAACGGCCTTGCCCAGCATGCAACAAGCGAGAGGTGCCTGGAGTGTGTGTATGCTGCTGTCACCTGCTTGATTGCAGCTGGACCTCCGCTTCAACTTCCGTGGACCTGAGAACCAACTTGTTGGCGCCGTGCGAGATGAAAGCCAGTTTGAGGTATGCAACTGTGTCGGATGCTTGGATAGCATCCAACTCATGCCACACTTGCCAGCACGTGTGCTGAATTCGGAATGCAGGCGTGGCTGCCTCCCAGCATGCACCCTGGAGCGGCGCCCCAAAGCTGCATGCGTGCCCCTCCCTGCATGCTTAGCGTGCACGCATTTTGTCATCAGGCCTTTGGGCCACCGTTGCCATCGCCTTGATCGAAAGAGTGAACCGTCAGTCATGGCAACGCGGCCCCATGATCTGCTGTTGAATGCCGTCTGCGGGTGTGCCTGCCTCTCTCCCCTGGCTCGTACCGCCACCGCCAGGGCATCACCTACATGGATTCCACGGACAGCTTCCTGGCTGTGCGCGAGACGTTTGAGCACGACGAGCACGGCCTGGTGTCGCTCACCATTGAGTTCAAGCTGACCGCCAACAACAGCTACCAGGTGGGGGCAGCGCGAGAGCAAGGGGGGGTCGTCGCCTGCGGTACAACACGCCGCGAGTTTCCTGTGGCTGTAGCTTTCTGACGTCTGGAGTGCAAGCACTGGGCATGCGCTGCTGGACCTGTCTTCATGCATGCGGTTGGATGCCACGCAAGGGTGCTTCATGACAACAGGCAGTGAGCCTGTAGGCGCGTTGCCGCTAGGGGCCTGCTGCCCTGGACTGCCAATCGATTGCCATCAGCTCACACGCACACATGCACGACGCACACATGCTGACAGGCACGCGCTCAGGCACAGGTGTGCCGTGATCCACGCAGCTGGGTGCCTGCGTGCGCGCACGCCATGCCTACACTGACAGCCCCACGCCGCGACTGGCCGCACACTCGCATTGCGGCATGCTGCACCCTCTGACATGCACTGGTGCATGGTGGTCTCATCCGCCCGCTCCCATTCCTTGGCGATGTTGCCAACAGGTCGTCCAATTCTGCCCAATCAACTTTGTCTTCCAAGACAACAACAAGGTGGGTGGCTGCGTGGCAGCGCTGGCTGCCTGGCTGCGCGTAAACACAGTACAGTCGATGCGTCAGGATAGAGACTGCACCCGATGATGGCGATCGAGGTGTCTGGGCTGATCTGGCGGCTGCCGCAACACGAACACCTGTCTGTAGGAAGAAATGACGATCTCAAAGGGTGGTTCGTTTGAATGCGTGTGAGGCAGGTAAGCTCGTGGTGCTTGAGAATAGCAAATGGTGTAAGTTGGTACGTGGTGTGCGCGTGTGGCGCGTGTCCCTCGCAGGGTGTTGAGTCGCTGCATTACTGGGAGGAGCCAACCGCCAATGGCGAATACAACAAGTACATCATGGCCCTGTGCGAGAGTGAGTGAGTGAGAAGAGAGAGAGAGAGACAAGGAGATGTTACACGGGGAGATATAGCCTGAGGCTCAGCCCCACTCCAAGCAAGCCACAAGGGTGCTTGTTCACTGGTGCCCATGCTGTGACCTTTACCCCCTGCCCTGCCCAACAATCAGAGTTTTGAGCCGTGCCATCCTGATGCCCTCGGACCGCGCGTTATGAATTGACTCATACCGTATGATCACAATGACACGCTGGTGCGCTTTCTTATGTCTTGCCTTCAATGTGGCAGTACCAAATGATTATTCATCTGTGTCTGTGTTTGTGTGTGTGCATGTCTCTCTGGGGGTGTCGTGCCGCAGGCAACTTCTGCGCCACCGTGCTGGGCCCGGACCCGCCCGGCCTGAGGCGCGGCAACGGGCGCCTGGTGATCGCCAAGTTCCGCCCAGCACTGGAGCCCGGGGACGAGTGCAGGTAGGGAGGGGCGTGCAGGGCTCTGACCACCCCGCCTGCCTGCCTGCCTGCCTGCCTGCCTGCCTGGTGCCTACCTGATGCCTGCCTGGTGCCCGCTGAGCCTTCAAGTGTGTCGGATGGCTTGGCGCACAGGGCATAAGGGACAGTGTTGTGGTGGTGCTTGTGTGCACGGGGCATTCTATGCGCTCTCCAGGATAGATGGCAGTCTAAAAAGGGGGCGTGCCAATCACTACCAAAGTATTGGGGAACGCAGTAGGCATGCTGCTTGTGTGATGTGGTGTGTGCGCCTGTGCACTGTCTGTGTGCAGCTGGAAGGTCATCAAGGTGGTGCACATCCCCGAGTCGGCCTACCTGCTGGACTACTCAGGTAGGCACCACACCCACCTGTTGCCCTCGTGCCTCATGCACCAGGATACTGCTTGACCGCGAGCCAGAAACAGCATGAGATGCACAGCTGAAGCATGCACACCTCTGTTCGCCGCCTCGCACGTCGTCCCCACGACTGCTCTGGTGATGTCATGCGATGCAATGATCATGCATGCGTCATCGTGATGCATCATGCGGTGGGGTGGGGTGTGACCGAGCCACGCCCTGTTGCCTGCCGCTGCTGCCGCTCCCTTGCGCATGCAGCCATCGCGTTTGACGCACGCAAGGGCCCCAACGTGGCAATCGTGAGCCAGGAGGACGCAGCTGTCTGGGTAGGCAAGTTTGACTGGGACGCCCTGGAGTTTGACCAGGAGGCTGGAGACATTTACCACTTCCCGCGTGACGAGGACTGCTCCAAGGTGAGTGTGCAGGCGCACGCCCTTCGGGGCTACTCGGCAGCTGCAGCTGCCTGCCAGCAGAACGACTGGCGCGGTCATCCGCATGCGGTTTTGCACCATCGCCTGCCGGCTCACCGCAGCTGCAGTATTGCCTGAGCCATGCATGGCATCTGCCTCTCGCATGGCCTGTCATTCCTTATTTCCTTGCCTTGCCTTTGCTTGCATGGCTAACACCGCCTCTGGTGACATCCGATGTCAGCAGTGCCGGTGGGCGCGGCATACTGATGTGGGCTCGTCGGATCGTGCGTGATGTTATGTGATGGCGTCATGTGGCTCATGTCTGTGATGCGCCCTTGCCTGTTGCCCCCCACAGATCTACTGCAACGCAGAGGGCATTGCGTGGCTTGACCCCAGCCGCATCGTGATCACGTCCGACAAGGCTAAACGCATCCAGGTAGGAGGGACGGAGGAGGGAGGGATGCCTCAGCACCTGCTGGCGCCAACGTCACGTGCGTGCTTAGCGCTCGACTGTCTGTCTTTGGGGGTTGGGTTGAGTCAAGAATGCAATCAGGATTGCAAGTGATTGTGTAACAGGAGCACAGAGCGAGGAAGTGAGCGTGTGTGTGAGGCTGTGTGCTGCTCTCTGTCCGCTTCCTGCTGGTGTCAGGACCACTTAGATAGTAGGGCTTGAGAGGGGCGTACACCAACACAGATAGCACAGCATATGAGCGCAAGTGCATGAACCTGTGAGCTTTCCCTCTCCATTGGACTGCCAAGGAGCCCGTCTGGCTGCCCTCCATCCCTCCCTCCTGTCCATCTGCAGTGCAGCCCTAGGGTTACGCGAGGTGCCGAATGCCTGCATTGTTGCTTCTCAGTTGCATTGTGGCGTACCGCTGAGCTTGATTGTGCGTTGCATTACTTTCACGGGATCGCTCCCTGGCGTGCATGGATCTCCAGCGCACACACCCATGCCTGCATATGCTTACGCGTGCAGACCTACACCACCCCATGCTGCCTGCCCGCGCTCTCTGTTGCAGGACCACCGCTGTGTTGCCAAGGACCAGAGCGTGCACGTGATGGGCCTGCCCTAAGCGCACGAGGTTGCGCCCAGCCGGCCTGTGATGCCACTGGGGACGCAGCCGGCGCGCTGACGCTGACCGGACTGGCGGGCTGAGCCCAGGCGCGATTGATATTAGGAGCAAGATTGAAAGGCAGCTTGACCGTGGGGTGCGGTGGGGGGTGCCCATGTTTGGAGATGTCAGTGTTTGGGGCAGCGGTTCAAGGTGACAAATGACGTTATGCGTCGTGGTGGCGTGACTCTTGTAAATATGTGTGCTGGGAGTCCCTCTGCAGCTTCTCATCTGCATGGGCATCAGGGCACCCCCCCACACCTGGGTGTGTGTGGATGCCCTCCCAGGAGTCGGTGGCTGTCGCCGCCGCGCCATGTGGCGCCTTCTTTAATCGATCAATCAAAATGCACGGGCATGCGCTTTGGTTGCTTGAGCGAGCTGTGAAATGCAAGATAAGCTTCGTGCCTTCCTACTACATTTCCACTGGGTTGCTTGGTGATTCCTCGGACAACGTTGGCTGACACGGTTGGCAGCGCCACATGCAGCGCACTGGGTGAAATTAGGGGCGGGCGCTTTGTAAGTGGCAGGGTGCTTGCTAGCACTAACCGCGCTGTTTATTGTTGTTGTTCTCGAGCATTACCGTACATGAAATTGCGCGCATTTACCTATTTGTGCGACACAATGCGTAGTTTTAGCTAACTAAACTGGTTGGATTTACAGGTGCATGGAGCCTCGAGAATCTGGCATGGTTTTTGCAGGCTCATTTGAGTCCCTTCAACCTTGTTAGGGCCAATCAGGAGTCAAGCAAAACGCACGGATTGGCCTTTTTTGTTTCAGTGCTCTTTGCGACTTCGCTACTTTGCAATATGCCAACAAGCCGTATGCAGCATGCGACCGCTACGTGTTGGGCCGGCCGTGTTGGTGTGTCCTTACCCTCAATGTGCTTTTGCGGGATGACTACGCTGTCATGCATCATAGCTGGGCCGGCTACAGGCAGATATGTGCTCTGTTTGCCGTTTCCTCTTTGCGGATTCTCCAGACAGCCACGGCCCGTTTGGTGAGCTGGCTGGCTGCGGCCGAATGTCATGCAACAGAAACTGACTGCAGTGCCAAGGCCGTCGCCGGGGTCTACTCCTGGAGACACATACGCATGAAGGGGCCTTGCGCGGATGTATGCACGCCTCACGCCCATCGGGCATGCGCGCCAAGCACCTGCGGACAGCTGTGTATGCTCGCATACTGTGCATGTCGTCGAGTGCCTTGAGCGCCCTGAGGGAGGCGCCGCTCAATCTGTATGATGACTCACTTGGTATGCAGGGCTGCATGCTGTCTGCAGCCTGCTGACTAGTGTTGTGTGTTGGTCTGAGGTTGACGGGCTGCGGGCTGGGGGGATCAGGCCGCCAGCCCGCCACTGCAGCGTGAAGCCCCACAGCCTCAGTGAGCGCCTTTTCCGGCACAACAGGTGGAACCTGCTGCATGGACCGTCGTCTCTGTGTCGTTCGCAGTCTATACCGAGACCAGCTGAGACCACATCTCACCGTCAGCGTACTACAAGCTGCTGAGAGTGCTCTCAGACTCTGAGTCTGCAAGCAGGCCACTTGCAGTTAGTAAAACAGCCTCATCTTACACAAGACCAACATACACAAGTTCGCAGTTGCACCACCAACTCTAGGCAGGGGTTCATGAGTCGCCCCGCAAGTCCTATGCTATGGCTGCTGAGCCTTGCCCTGTTGGGCTTGGCAGCTCAGGCTGCCAGACCACTGACGTTTGAGCAAAGTATCCATGATCTGATGGGCGCAAAGCTCAAGTCCACGCGCGCCAGGGCCAAAGACGTTGAGGAGGATGCCCCTGTATCGCTCGAACAGTGAGTGACTGTTTAGTACAAGCCTGGCACACCCAAAACACACAACGTGGGACCTAAATTGAAGATACCCGCCATATCTGGCCGTCGCGGAGTCTGCTGGTATAACCGTAGAGTCAGTGCAGTAATGTCATGTCCCCGGCCATGTCAGTTGAGTGCTATACAAACCTACACTCTGCATTTGCAGGACCGTCGTCCTTTCTGACAACCCTGCAGCTGAAAACTTCTGCCACAAGGGCCGCTACCGCAAAAACACATTCAAGGTCAGTGCAACATCAAGGCGGTCACTCCATGAGTGCAAACTGGCGACGTTTTGATACGCATGAACCAAGTTTCCCCTGCTGCTTAGCTTCGGGCTTGCCTGTTACGGACATTACTGGTCCTCTCGCTGCTTCTTTGCCTCTGGCATGTCACAGCCTACAGCTAGGGTTCCCGAAAAGGTACTGCTTGCTTGATCACAAGCCCGAAACCCTGGCCGTCTCTCTGTGTACACACCTGCAGGTCGTGCGTGAGGTGCCTTTCATTGGCCTCTTTCCGAACCTGAAGGTAAGTGGGTCTGAAGGAGGACGCCAAGGTCGCAACGCAATTGTTTTGGTTCCGGTCGCCTGCCAACGGACCGTTCGAGTGTCAAATGCTGTTCCACCCAACGCTCATTCCGACGTTCCTTGTGAGTACGGTACTTTGGTGATGACAGGGACAAACGCGCTTTGAGGCGAGCGGCATCACGTTCGCCAAAGGTGAGGGTGCCACCAACCTACACGGGCCGTTGGTGCGCGCTGCGTCCGGCGCTGCGTTGCGCGCCTGATAGCAATCCCCACAAAATTGGTTTGGAAGGGTGAACCAAACTTCAACATCGCCGTCCTGGTGTGTGATATGTTCCAGATGCCTATTGGGTTGTTTTCGACAACCTCTTCACGATTGGCAAGGTGCGCTCGAGGCTTTGCGCATGTGTGTCGCTGGTTGGGTGTTCAACTGGCTTTGGGTCATGCTCCAGAGGGTTGCAAGGTCGGCACACGCAGATCATGCACACCAGGATATGTTCAATTCCTCCCCGGCTGACACACAGATCAAAACCCTGACTTTTCAGCTGACGCACCAATGCAATGGAGCGCACCAATCGAAATAGGGTCATGACTTCGTGCCTCATCACGACACACTGGTGTGATGCCGCTGCTGTGTCACACTGTGCCCCGCTCGCATGCCTACATACACACACACTCTTCCGTGTGTGCCACGCGCCGGCCCACATTCGTTGCAGCTGGACCTGCGCTTCAACTTCCGTGGCGCTGAGAACGCACTCATCGGGCCCTCGTCAGAGGAGGATAGCCAGTTTGAGGTGTGCGCATGAAAACATGAGTGGCGACAGCCTGTTTATTTGCGGTGCATGCATAAATGAGAGGCGATAGCCTGTTTGGTTGGGCGCATGAATGAATGTGAGGCTTGGGACGCGCTCATCGGGAGCTTCAGCCACACACATGCGGCTGCTGCATGGCATACAACCAGCTCAGCGAGCATGTGGGGCCTCAATCATGGGCTACATTCAAATATTCAATGCATGCATACATGTCCCTAGGAAATCATCTGCAAGCGTGCGTGCATAACCCGTGCTTGTGCTGCACACTGTCCCAATCTGCATGCGCCTGGCGGTGTGCGGTGAAAGGTGCGTGATTGCTGCATTTTAAGGTTTTGCATGGGATGGGGAGGGGGTTGCTTGTGGGTTGGCAGCAGGCGGCTGCACCGGCCTGCGTGTGCGCGGCTCTGTTCATGACTGTGCCCCCCTGAGCGCCTGAACGCGCCTCGCAGGGCCCCCCTAGGCTCCCTCCCTCCCTGGCCTGATCCGCATGCATTCTGCGCATGCATGCCATGCAGGGCATCGCCTACATGCCGTCCTCCGACAGCTTCCTGGCGCTGCAGGAGGCGTTCCAGCACGACGAACACGGCCTGGTGCCCGTCACAATGGAGGTCCAGATGAACGGGGAAGAGCATGTCTACAAGGTGAGGTGCTCCCCCGGTCGTATGTTATGCTCATGTTCTGATCCGGCTTGCCAGCTGTGTAGCACAACGGAGCAGCTTTGCACACATGTGTGTGCCTGGGTTGCTGTGCTTGGCATCTGGGTCGAGATACTGAAGGAGGATTGTGCGTTGGTGTGAGCGCATCTATGAGTGCAGATGTGTAATAGCACGAAGTTTACATGCGTTGTCTTGTTGCGGGACTGGCATGTACTGGTGCATGGCAGTTGCGATTACACCACTACTTACATCTGTGTTGCACGCATTCTCAATTGAATAGGTGCCTTGGCATCCTTAACTATGTTGCAGGTCATCCAGTTCTGCCCCATTGTCTTCCCCCTGGAAGCTGATAACAAGGTGCGAGTGTGACCGCAACGTATGCTGGCTGGCGGGTTAGGGATCTCGTGGCGTTGACAGCTCCGAGACCGTTATGCCCACCGTTCAGTGGCTGGGAGCGAACAGCGAGACCGCGTGTGCTTGATAGGCAGCAGGAGTTGTCCATGCCATTGCGCAACACGGCTTGACACATCGGGACCGGTGTTAGGGGCAGTGTGCTGAGGCAAAGTGGGGACCGTTGTCAGGGTTCGAAACTTGGCAATCAATGTGCCTGACCTGGTTGTGCTCATCCGTCTCGCAGGGGTTTGAGTCGCTGCATTACTGGGAGGAGCCAACCAGCAATGGCGGATATGACAAGTTTGTCATGGGCCTGTGCGAGAGTGAGTCATCATCACTCATGCGCTAACGCGCTGACGAGGCCAACGTGGCAGCGTAGATTGACTTGATGCAAGCGGCACCTTGGTAGACACGCTCACATTATGCATGCCGCCCTAGTGTCGTGTGCGCTTGGAACACGCGACGCTCTGGGCATGTTTGTGGAGGGAGCAGCCCCCTGAGCACTCCTAACACCCACGAGTGCTGGAGGCAAGGCAGTACATGTGTGCAACCACGCAACATCTGCAAGCACTTACTGAAGCACCTGCATGCCATTGCCACCTCATCGTCATCTGGCATGGTCCGGGTCAAAGTCTGATTAGCCATCCAGGCAGGTACCGTCCCTGCAGCTGGGATCTTTTCGTTTACGGTCGCCCTGGCGCATGCGTGCTTCACCATCCGCAGACTGGGTCATTATGCATTCACGCATGCGGCACTGACCCACTCACCCGCCTGCACACTGCATGGCCATGGCAGAAGATACATCTCAATTAGTTAATTAGCCTCAAATCATCAAACCTCAACGCTGCTGCGCAGGCAACTTCTGTGCGTCCAGCTCCGGACCAGGTGCGCGCGGCAAGCAGCGCGGCAACGGGCGCGTGGTGATTGCCAAATACGTCGCCGCCGAGGACAAGCGAGGCGCCGAGTGTAGGTAGGAGCGGCCGGGCTGTGTGTGTGTTTATGTTGCCCTCTGTCTACTCTGTCCTGCCATCACCACACGGGACGATGCGTGCAGTCCAGCTGTGAGTCTGTGACAGGGCATGTACCGTATACGGTACTGCACGTGGCGGCAACTGGCACGCATTGACAGCCCGTGCTAGTGAGTGGGTGGGGCACTGGGACCAGATCATTTGTTTGGGGACCAGATTGTTTGTGTGGGGACCAGAAGGCCTGCTGCAAGCATTGCAGCAGGCCTTATTATGCCAATCCACCCACACATGAGCGCTTTGTCGACGGGCAGGTACCGCGTCCTGAGCGGGCTGAATGTGCAACCTGCGCATCCGATGGCGGTGACCATGAGCAGTGCACGCTGTGGTGATGGCGATGCGTGGTGCAGGTGGGAGGTCATCAAGGTCGTCCACGTCCCCAACTCGGCCTACCTGTTGGACTACTCAGGTAGGCACCGCAAGCAACCATCACGCCCTCACCGGTCAGCCTGAGTCAGCGTGTTGGTGTGGTTTCGGAGCAGTTTTTATTGCGGCTGACGTGACGATGCAAGACGCGGATGTGCTCGTGGAGGCGAAGCGCGTTGACCCAATGGCGCATTGGCACCTAGCTGACCTGACCTGGCATCAGGGAGATAAGGAGAGAGAGAGAGGTGTTACATGGGGAGATATAGCCTGTGGCTCAGCCCCACACCAAGCCGGCCACCAGAGTCTTAACTTCAGGGATCAGGGCGTCCCAGCAATGATGCAGCAGCCTGGCGCTGCGCTCCCCCTTCCCCCCCCCCCGCCATCTTTGTGCGGCATGCTGATTTATTCGCATGTGTTAGTGAGCCCTGCTGGCATGTGAGGCCTCACAGGCATTGCAGTGGGAGCGGCATGTCGGCAGGGTACAGCAGCGTTAGCAGCGTACCTGCTCACACAACACAATACCACCAGGTGGTGTGGCGCTGGAGCAGGGTTTGTGCAGTTTTGATTCCCTGTGTTGTCTATTGATGATTGGATGCCCACGTGCAGCCATCGCGTTCAGGACGACCAAGGGCAAGTCAGTGGCGATTGTGAGCCAGGAGGACGCAGCTGTCTGGGTCGGCAAGTTTGACTGGGACGCCATGGAGTTTGACCATGAGGTCGGCCAGATCTACCACTTCCCTCGTGACGAGGACTGCGCTAAGGTTAGTTTGTAACAGTGGTATCTTCACCATGCCCTTTGTCTGTGCGATCTGGATCTTGGGGTTCCTGGGCGTGGTGCCTCTTGGGGCGGTGACAAGTGACATGCTCGCACTGCGCACTCCAACTTTCCCCTTATGCAGCCTGCATGTGCCCATATTTTCCGTTGCCTCGACCTATCCCCGGCAGTTTCCCCTCTCTTGACACACACGACCTCGTGTGATCATGGCCCGTTGACTGCATGCAGATCTACTGCAACGTGGAGGGCATTGCCTGGCTGGATGCCAGCCGCATCGTGGTCACGTCCGACAAGGCCAAGAGCAGCCAGGTACGCTGACACGCGTCTACGAGCGCCTGCGCCTGGCTGTGCATGCGTGTGTGCGCCATGGCATCATGCGTGTGGCTGCATGCGAGGCATGGTGGCCGGCTCCAGTGCGTCGCTCACTGCTTGCCGGCTGTGATCTCTCGGTCAGACCCTTTAGACTACCAGTCCGGTCACTGCCGTGTGGTGCGAATGGCATGTGCCTTGCCTGTTTTTGGCCTGCAGGATTACCGCTGCATGACGAAGGACCAGAGCGTCCATGTAATGGCGCTGCCGTGATGAGCACCCTGGTCGGATGAGAGCGCTCGCCCGCCTGCCCTTGACGGTATGGGCAGGCGCAACGGCGCGCCCCACAGCGGCCCCACCGTCGACAATCATCCCGAATAGCACTTCTTTATCACAGACCCAACGCTGACACGCCAAACCCTCAATGAGCTGTGCTAGCTCGCGCCGGGCGCGATAGGAGTCCTATGTCCTGTCTTACTCCCCCATATCAACCTATCCTGCCACAGTACAAGCAACCACTGCACCTTTCTCTCTGCCGTTGCAAATACGGTAACCAGTGCCATGTTGTCATATCAGCAAGCAGTGCAAAAGGGGGGATTTCGGGTGCCCTTGAAACCGATTTGGCAACCGATCGAGGATTTCAAAGCTGATGACGGCTGCGGAGCTGCTGCGACAAGCGGCTTGCGCTGTGCAGTATTGTAGGCAAGGCCGGCGCTGAGGGGAGCGCTGCTATTGATGTTGTTGGACTCCTGCTGTCCAGGAAGGTCCGGGCACTGAGCTTATTGGAACCTTTGGAAGCTGCGCATGTTCTTGTTGGGGCGCTTGCTGCGGAATCATGCCGGGGAGTAGGCAATGCATGCAGAATGCATCTGCCACATGCAGGGGCTTAACTGAGCAATGTACATGCCCACCAAACGGGTCTAGGGTCTGCCACAGCAGTAGCCAAGTACATGGGATGGAGCGTAACACTTGGGCTGACTGGGCGGGCCTGCCCAGTTACTTCATGTGCCGTACTCGTATTGCCTGGACCTATGTTCCAGATCCCTTGCGCAATGCAGCTTAGGTGATTGCCCTGCCAGCTGCATGCGACGCTGCTCAGTGCGGATTTCCAGTTGCCGGCCTAGCCGACCAGATGTGGTAGGCCCCAACTGCGAACCCCCAACCCACCTTCTGTTAATGCAGCCTTGCTCTTGCAATACCACGTCGGCAGGCGTGGTGCACCATTGGACCTGGATGATGTGTGGGTTGAGGCCATGTATGCACGCACTGCAGCGTTCCACCTGCTCGGGAACGCGCCGCACACGATGCTAAACTGGTGCAGGCTGTGGTGCATGGGGTGCGGCACTCCAGCAATCCAGTCCTGCTGCTGCGTACAGCCCGTGAACTTCCGATGTATTTGCGTAGTTGCGTCACACCCTTGTTTCCGTTGCGTATTCCGTGCATGTGGTAGGCTGCATGAGAATTCCATCATTTGTGCGGATGGCCTGCAGGCGGGCCATGATGGAAGGTTGCACTTGGTATTTGTACGTAGTAAACCTTGTTTTGTTTTTACACTTGCACTTTGTACACTTGTACTTTGCATCTGGGTGAGGCCGACCTCCCCCTTGACGAGGAGTTGAGGACTGCAAACACCTTGTAACATTGCTTATTGATTCTGATGTGCTGAATGCACCGGGGCTGCTGCCTACCTGAGCAATGCGCGCACAGCTTGGCGTGATGGTTGGCATCACGACACCTTGCTGCGCTGGCTTCCCTTGACCTGCTGATTCTGCATGCCCCCACCATGCACGCGCCCTGACCTGACATCCTTGCTCCTCACACTCACATGCAGGATCCAGTGGCCTCTGGGCGGTTGCATCAGCGCCATAGCTTGACAGGAGGTCGGCGCGTTAGTTCCATCCTGTCGATCGGGCTGCCGGGAACATTGAACGCGTGCGTTTGGCAATACAACGCACAGCCATCAGGGACTGCAGCTCGAGGTTGCGTATGTATGTGTGCATTTCACTGCCTCGGAGGTGGTTGATCAAGTGCAGGTACAACCTAACGGTGTTAATGACCACATAAGCAGTGCTGTCTGCTGGTGAGTGGTGGCCGCTCATCTCAGTGGCCAGATAGCTCAGCGTGGTACGGTTTTACGGTGCATGTCTGCAGCGCCGGCACTGCCGGGATGCTGTGCTGGGTGCGTAGCGTCATGCGGTAAGTAGGTGGGTGTGTGGGTCCACAGCGCGAGCGTCTATGTACAGTTGTCTCACATGGGAATTCGAGGCAGGGGCGCCACTCGACCAATATGCGTGTGCAACCGCACCAAGCGGGCAGCTTGAAGCAGACATGGTTGCAGGACTTGAGCGGAAGGGTGCAGCGAGTGCACACTGTTTGCAAAGACAATTCCATCGTAGCAATGCAAATGCACGCTGTCAACTCTTAGAGTTCATCGTTGACCCCCGCGCCCTCCCCAGGCGGTTGGCTGTCACAGTTGGTATGGCAGGCGGAAGCGGGAGGGGCTGGCGAAGGAAGTGCAAGCAGGGGGGAGTCAAAGCAGGAGAACAGTCTCGATTGAATCCAGCTCCACATTTTGCTTACACCTGTTCCCAGCTACCTACGTTTGTCTGACACGACTTCTCTCCTTGTGTCCACCATGCTTCGTGAGGTTGCCCCGCTTGTGATGGCAAACCATCGACGCCATTTAAGCAGTATACCAGTTGGAAATGTCGTATTATTATGTCATACTTTCTTGCCTTCACATCAGGCTGGCACTGTAGCAGGTGCATCGCGGCAGCCTGCGGTGAACCTCGCTTCGACTGCCTCAGCACTGGAGGCGAAGGGCCCGGGCTGGAAAGGTGGCCAACATGCAGAAGCGTTCACGCAGAAAGGTTTTGGTGTACTTGCTGAATTGCCTGTGTTTAAAAGTTTGCTGGCAGGTTTGCGTTCCCGGGCTGATAAAGTCTGATTCCGATGGTTTCGATGTGCGCTCCCGCCAGCTGCCGTGCCTGCGCGTCACAACCCAACTTACACTCGCACCATAAATTTAAAGCATCTTATCCTCCCAATCCTTGAACCTTGCCACACATTTCCCTGCTTACAACATCTCTTGCTTTGCTGCCATTGTGCAATTAATTGGACACTTCAATTCTGCTTGCGCTGCTGCCAGGGCGGACCGTGGGTGGCATTGCAGCAACGATGGGCGGTCATCGGACTGGCCCCGCTGCAATTGCCATTCTCATCGGCTTGATAGTCGCTGCCAGCCTCGCTAGTTCCTCATCAGCTGCCAACGACCCAGACCCTAACACAGGAGATGGAGGCGGCGGTAGCGGTGGCGGCGGTACCCCCGTCACCACCCCCGCTCCCACCCGGACGCCGGTGAACCCCGCAACGCAAGTGACCATCGTCAACGCCCAGTTGCGAGTGGTGAACTGCCCAGAGCTAAGCTACATAGGCCTGAACATGAAGGTGAAGCTGGCCAGTGGGAACGAGGTCACCATCCTCCCCAGCAACCTCACAAACAACGCAGACGGCAGCCAGACATACGGGTTCAAGTATGAATCTTCGCGGGGTGATCCAGGGCCCTGGATTGTACGGCCTTGGGTCGACCCTGGCGTATGTGCGGTCCCAGAGGCTGGTGCGCCACTGGCGAGGACGTTCCAGAAACCCTCAAGCCTGTACGATGCCACCGTCAACACCCCAACCCGCACATGGACGTGAGTGCTGTGCTCCATCCATCGTGCTTGCCTGCCGTCACACATGGATACAGTGGTCTGTGAGTTATGTGCGGCTTCATGTGTGAGCTATGTGAGGCTGTGTAAGCCAGGGTGGGGATTTAGCTTGATACCCACCATGCACACGTTGGCAGTACTTGGTCGTGCAAGCTGTTGAGGGCGGGGGCGTGACATGGAATCTGGGCGGCGCCTGACATATCATATTACGCCTCTGCACATGCTTGCATCTACACCGCATCCCGACCACATGCGTGCGCACGAAGGTACAATGTAGGCAAGGGCGTTGCGCTGGCAAGCATCGCCGCCAAATGGCAGTCGGCGCTCGGCGCGGAATTCCTGACCAAGCACGGCGAGCGCTTCCGGATGACGCTGAGGTCCGCCGACGTCAACGGCTACGGCCCCAGCGAGCTGGCGCTGGGCGGCAGCAGCAGCACCACACCCTCCCTGGGGCGGCTCGTGTTTGACCTGGGCCACGACTTCAAAGGTGCGCCTGGTGCGCCGCTATCAGTATGAGCGAGCAGGCGTGCGCTACGCGGTGCGCTGCGGTTCACTGTTCAGCACGATATGGCGTCAGCGGGGGCGTGCAGGCAGCAGCATGCGGGCGTGGTCCACCTGCTATTTACTGGCAGTTACGAGTCCTTGTCAGGATCGCAAGTGTCTTGGCATGGCCGCCTATCCGAGCGCCCCTGTACTCTGCTTTGCATCGCACGCAAGGCAAATGGCTGTCTGAAGGTAGTGAAGGGCTTGATGCCTGTCATCTTGGCATTTGCGTGTGGCTTGCAGCCTACTTCATGGTGTCGTGGCTGGTGGGAACGTCCCCCGTCTTCACCGCCACACCAAACGGCATCACGGTCACATTCAACCTCAACAGCGCTGGCCCGGGAGATTTTCCAGCCAGGCGTGCTGGAAATGATCGGCCCCTTGCCATAAGAGGCTGGGGAGAGAAGAAGGTCAATCCAAACCAGTACAACATGTACCTGATGCCAGGTGGGACCATGCATCCACCCCTCCCCAGGCGCCATGCTCTCTCGCTTTCCCCCGCTCTCCACCTTGCTGCTTGCACGCTTTACAAGTTTACAGCTACTGCCGCTGCTCTGCCCACCTAGCCAGCCCTCAGGCAACTCTTCCCGCTGGAGGTTATCAACCCATCGGCCATCGCCGACCGCATGGTGGGCTACCCAGTTATCACTCCATTGCTGTTTGCCCATCATTGCCTTGCAGAATTCACGATGTCAGGGCGGATGTCACTCAGCCTGGTGCCAAGCTACGGCAGGCCATGCCCGTCCTGCGGGCTTGCATACAACTTCGTCCGCCTGAGGGTGGATGCCCAGAGCCCCACCCTCGTGACCAACACGCTTTCGCAGATCGCCACTCAGGAGCCCTCGCCATGCATCGTGCCTGATGCGGGCAACGCGGACGTGTGCGCGGCGCTGTACGGGATCCCGGAGCGTGTCCTGCAGACCGCCCTCGAGACGACAGCCGCTGCGCTGTTCAAGCAGCCGTCGGCGCAGTGGACGCTGGGGGATCTGTTGAATGAAGCGCTGCGGGAGAGTGGTGTGGACGGCAACATGTACATGGCGACCGTGTCTGAAGGCAGCCTGTTTGTGCGGATGGTCTGATGAGCTCTCAGGCATATACAGATGCTGCAGGCATGCATGCATTCGGCTAGTGAAGCTGGACTTGGGCTTACGGCTTAGGCATGGTGATGGCGGTCAGTGGCAATGTGCCGTACGAAGCGCATCCCTCAAAACATCGATCCACCCGCTTACGTTTACTGCGAGCCACCACTGCCCATACCATGCATCGTCCCACGTGCTGTCAATTGGCCGTACTGCGTGCCCAGCTGCATGCCGGCAATCATGCCACGCCTACTGGAGGGCTCGGGCAGCCATGCACTAGTAGGCAGGGCTGGCCCTGAGCAGGGCCTTACTTGAAACTGCATTGCAATGTAACAACACGTTGGAAGAAGCGCATTTCTCAACCTCTGCAAGTCGTTTGTGGTGCTCCGCCTCATGAATTCATAGTTCATCAGCTGGGGAGACGCACATGATGCAGCGGTCGAACACCGTCAGCGCCCCCTCCCTCCGCACTGTACAGTGCACACACTCCTACCTGGCCCTCCGTGGTGAGCGTGGACTACAACTCAGCCGCCACGCACGCCCAGTCGCGTTGGATGCCCCCCCCCCCCCCCCCAACCGCGCC
>BDDA01000489.1:52497-76612 GCA_001662385.1 Chlamydomonas asymmetrica
TGCGTACCTGGAATCCCCAGGCATGGCGAGACCAGCTGTGGCTAGCCTCCAGTACAGCTCCTTGTGCTGATTCTCCCAGGCCAGCCGCCACACCTGCTTGAGGGTTGTGAAGGCTGACGGCACGGTGTCCTATTGCCTGCGCGTGTCGCCTGCTTCTGTAGCAAAGCTGTGTATGCGAGGTGCACGGTACTGGCTGGCATGACACCCCTGCATGGCTGTCGCCAGGCGGATGGAGATTATGTGCAGCGCGCGCGGTTGATCCAGGCTGGGGTGCTCAAACCGCATGCAGCTGAGGATCTGCTGCTCCACTTCCCGTGTGCGGGGCTGCGTTGCCGGCGGGGGCTGCTGTGCAGTTTTGCAGCACCAGCGTGTCCACTCTGCCGGCAGCTGCTTGAACATGTTCTGCAGGTCGAATGTCTCGCCCATGTGGAGGCCACCAGCGGATGGGTTGGGCAAGTGTGGCAGGCGGCGGTCCCCCACCTTCAGCTGCGGGCGCATCTGGAAAGTGACGGCATCCTGCACAGTCTG
This sequence comes from Chlamydomonas asymmetrica, assembly GCA_001662385.1. Lineage (NCBI taxonomy): Eukaryota > Viridiplantae > Chlorophyta > Chlorophyceae > Chlamydomonadales > Chlamydomonadaceae > Chlamydomonas > Chlamydomonas asymmetrica. The sequence goes on from BDDA01000489.1 coordinate 53,026, forward strand.
GACAGTGCAGTACTTGTGGAGGTTGGTAAACCGCAGCTGTGTCTCCCACACGCCATCATCTGGTTGCCCCTGCACCGGTGCCACGAGCAACCAATTGGCCCACAAAGGTGCATGCGTACACCAGGGCCCCCATTGCATGAGGCTGCGATTCACCGCCGGCGGTGGCAAGTGCTGCAGGGCCGTCACCAGCCGGTAGATGGCAGAGTTCGCTCCTGCTTCCGCCCCTGTATACCTGACGGTGTTGTCGGGCGACAGGTTTGATGGCAGTGATGAGCTCGCGTGCAACGTGGATCCATGGCGGCGGCGTCTCCTTGCACAGCTGTGCTGTGAGGAAGGCCAGGGTCCAGCGGGCATGACGTGTGCGTATGTGGCGCTCCAGGGGCAGCACGCCAAGGCCGCCCTGTGTTGGATGGCCCTCCATACCCTGCCGTGCCACACCTGCATACATGTGTGTGTTGCCCTTGCGGTCAACCACTGCTGCAACCTCCTTCTGTAGCTTGCCCAGTATTTCTGCTGGCGGCAAGCCCATGAACTCTGCACGGTACAGCAGCGTGTTGAGCGCGTAACCGCCAACACCAAAAGCACGGCCAGATGCGCTGAGCGGCATGCGCGCCAGGCGCTGCAAGCAGGCTGAGGTGGACTGCATGTGGGGCGCCCAGTACTGCTCCAGCTTCTCTGGCTCCCCCGCTTGGTTGGTCCTGCTGTTGGTGACCCGGATGCCCAATGTCTGAGCTTCAGTCACCACGCTGAATGGCAGGTCAGGCGGGATTGGGGTGGCAGCCTTGACAGCATCAATACGCATCACCTGGGTCTTTCTGATATTGAGATGTTGACCGGTTGCTGCTGGAAACACCTGCATGGCGCTGGCAAACGCTGGGGCGTCTTGCAGGGAGCTGAGTAGGAAGTGTTAAGGCGGGGTGTGGGTTCATTTTTGCCAGCGCAGGCCTGCATGCGGCAGTGCTGTACGATTCGGCATGTAAGTGATTATTGACAGCACCAATCTCCGGATCACCATGAAGCCTTGTGCGCATGTATGTCCAAGTTGCTGCATTAACAAACGATGAAACGAGCCAGCTCGTTCTACAGCTCTTGCAAGTTAGAGCATCCCTAGAATCCCGACAGTTTGGATCACCTTCGTCAGTACGCAGGCGGATGCTGCTGACGCGAAATGTCAAGTGTAACATGCTGCGAAACACGTCTGTTGCCAAGTCACCAGGGTCGACCGGACCTGTATGCTCTATTATAGTCATGCAAAGCGATGCTTTTCTTACAGCAAATACTCCAACTGCTCTCAGCCTTGCTCTTAGTGCTGTTCACACCATACGCAGAAACAGCGCGACATGACCCAGCGGGGCAAGCTGGGCTTGGCAGCGGTGACAGGAGCCTGTTGGAGGAAACAAAGTACGCCTGGCTGGACCGTTTGGACTGCAGCCCTGCTGGCTATGGCAGGTGCGTCAACGGATGGTTTGCTTGGGGCCTGTAGTGGGCGTGTCACCAACCAGGCAACAATTCCCAGTGCCCACCTAAGAATTCAGCCCTGCGACCGATGAATAGGCTCCTTGTCTAGTTTATCTGTGCGCACATCTAACTTTACAGTCCCCGCCCTCGTGCTGTCCAATATGTCTAAGACTTAACGTACGGCACGACGACACAAACGACCCACCACCAGCAACAGAAGTTTTGTTTGCAAACGGGGACACTTAGGTCCAGCTGGGGATGAGCATCTAAAACCACTGATTGACAAGGGCAGTATGCAGGGTGTCCTACTGTTTGGTGTGTAGGACCCTAGCACAGGGATAGCCTGCCAGTTCGTCCTCAGATGCTGTCACACGGCCACTTGCGGCTTGCTCTGACAGTATTCTAGCACTGTGCTGATGCTGATGCTGTTGTGCAGCACTGAACCCTTGTGGCCCTCAGCACGCCTTGTGCCTGCTGGGTCGTATTCTGCTAATCTTCTGCTCGCCTGAACTTCTGGTCCCCATCTGGGGAGAGCATGGGCCGTTTGGTCAACACACCCCTGATGTAGCATAACATATTTAAAATTGCATTATAGCACAGTGCTGTCAAGCGGCGCTCACACGCACAGTTGCACTGACTGGCTAGTCACTGGCTTGGGTATCAGTGCTTGCTGTTGGGAAAAGCAGCAAAAGCTGCAGGTTCAAAGTAGACGGAGAAGTGAAGAGTGCTTTTGCAGGTGTGGTTGTGGTCAGTGCAGTGGTTTACAAACTGACGCGTTGATACGTAGGTGGGCACGGTTGGTAGGCAGGTCGCAACCTGCCCTCTGTTTTGCTTACCCAGGTTCTTAGGTACTGGACATACACTAGTGCCAGCTCATTGCAAGCATACTGACCAGCACACACAAACCTCAGAGAGGCAGGAGAACGAGGATGTGTGGCTTCAACACTGCTTCCATACCTCTGTCCATACCTCTGTCCATACCGGATGCCCTGTTTCAACCGCATGCCCTGTTCTTAATCGTATGCCAAAGTTTATGTTCGTACTTGCAAACCATCCCTTCCATATTATACACCGGACACACCCACCCAGCCAACACCTACCGTCGCCTGCTGCATCGTCGCCCACCGGTTGTTGAAATGCAACTACCACACTCGCACTGCTGCTGGTTGTAGTCCAGCGGCTGCACGTGATAAAGTTGTATCAGAGGGTTGTTTTCAATTCAACCCCCTCCCCAAGCGGTGCAGCGAGGCCGTGATGCTGTGCCGCTGCCACCTGCGCTCGCTGCTAATTTCGCTGCTACAGCCCCGGAACGTTGTACGACAGACGCAGACAGCAAACGTGCGCCACTGGGGTTCCCGACTTACCTGTGGGGCGAATAGGCGTGCTGCATGCCGCCGCTGAATTCCGCTGCGCTAGCAACGCACACAGCTGCACATTCCACCAACGCTTTCACAGGCCGCCGTCGCATATATAGCCGCCGTAAACAACAAAAACGCAGAGCAAGTGCTGTTCAGGCTTCCCTGGAGTCCGCGCCAGCCCAACCCCTCTCAGATGGCCTTAGTTCCAATGTGTCCTGCTTGCACCGGTTGCCTTCCTTTCCCCTTCTCCCCACATGCATGTCACTCAGCAGCTCTCTCGTCCAAAACAGGCTAACAAGCGTGCATCTCGGCCCACCTTCCCCAACGACTCCTTTGACAACACGGTTGCCTGCCTGCCCACCTTGCCTCCACCCTGCCTGACCCACGTGAATATAAGCAGGCACGGGACACACCCTAGCACGCCTGCTGTGCGATGTTTGCATCAGGGCGCCACAAAACACGGCCGCACTGCCTCTCTTGCATGCCGCCACATGCCGTCCAGTATCCCCACGCACGCCCCCCGGGCGCCATCCGTCCCGTCGGCCCAGCGCAACAAGAACACACCATGTCTGCACCTGCGGGCTGCACTACTGCAGGTGCTGGATCAAGGACTACATTAGGTTCCATAGGGAGCACAAGGGTCAGCCGGGCACTCAGTACCTGGTGTGGACGTGTTGGGACGTGGTAGCGCACCCGGAGCGCGCGCTAGACAACGTGTACAACGACGACTGCGCGGGCTTCGGGGACCGTCTGCAAGGTACGTGCAGCGGCCTCTGCGCCCTCCACCGCCTCCCAATTCCCTCCTGTTGCAGCCATGCACTTAGCTACGCACTTGCAATCATGCTCCGCTGAGCGCGGAATGATTTCATTATGTGATATCCCACGTGCGTGTGGGAGACCTGCGCGCGTGTATAACTGTATACCTCGTGTGTTGATCTTCACATCGGTGCATGCCAGTGCCTAGCCGCCTAGCAGGAGCATGCCAGTGCCTAGCCGCCTAGCAGGAGCATGCAGGTCAGCGACGAATTGGCGTTCAGCTAGGTCCTCGCACGCAAGTTGAGGGTTGGAACGGTGGGTGCATGCATGCAGCTTGCACAGCAGCAGCTACACAGCAACGTCAGCAGCCGGTATGGGCAGCATTAACAGCACCACGCAGTGAAGAGTTGGCTGCATGGCTTGGGCAATAATGGATGTTGGAATGTATGACACTGCAGGTTGTGTTGTGCTGCTGCAGTCCGTTTGAGGCCCATCCACACATCCATCACATGTGCAGGCTTTATTACCTGATCCTCCTCGCTCTGACTCTAACTCTGACTCTGACTCTGGGCGCAGCCCTAGGCCTGCGGTCGAGCGCGAGCAACGGCATAATGACGTCACAGTACTCGCTCTGACACACCAATGATTTGCTGCCTGGCGATTCACTCCATCAGTGGGACCGCCATTGGGTGACGCACGGTGGCGTGGGAGGGTCCCCATAATGCTGTTCGGATGGCAGCACGGAAAAGCTAGACGCCGTCAAATGCGCGGTTGTTGTCTTGCCCCTGCCATGCCTTCTTCAGGGATAGCCTTCGCAGCACGCCTAGCACATAGCTTAAACGTGAGTCAGTAAGTTGACGGTCAGTGTGTGTTTGTGTAATGCGTGGCGTGCATCCATGAGATAGCATGTGCCGTGCGCTCTGCAGCGCACAGCGGGCTGTCCGCATGGCCAGCCAACACCTGCACACCTGCTGCCAGCTGGCGTGTATACCACCATGCGTTCCCGTTGATCTGCTCGCCGCTGTGTCTGGACGTGGACGTGGCATGCACATTTGTCGGCATGCAAGCACACCGCTGTGTGGCAAAGCCATCTGGCTTGCGCTGGCCGGCCTGTGCGTGGTGCATATCCCTCTGTGACCTGGTGCGTGTGTGCCCGTTTTCCCCGCACCGCAGCGCGTGCTGCTGGTCAACAATGAATTCCCAGGGCCGCTGGAGCAGTTCTTTGAGCCCAGCCTCATCGACTGGCGCATCACTCCCGACCTCGACATTGTGTTGAGCAAGAACATACGCCACTTTGTGCTGGTGCGTGGGGTGCGGGTCAGCGGTGCACCCAGGGATGGATCCGCATCCAGCCATGCACTTATGGATGAACCACCCCTAACAGAGGTGTGGCAAGCGGGCAGGCAGCAGGCAGCCTTGCTGAAGAATCGACGATCGACACGCGTGCGGTTGTCAGGACAAGTTGGCAGGTATATCGTGCACCCTCCGTGTGCGTTGTGCGCCACTGGCCGCAGGTCCAGTTCCCTGACCCCCATCACGTCAGGCCCGTCATGGCGATGAGCCAGGACATGCTCAAGAACGGCTCTATGGAGGAGCTGCCAGACAGGGTCATCACTCTAGCAAGTAACTGTGAGTGCCTGTGTGAATGGCTGTGGCACAGGCTGTGGCATGCGACTAACTTATACCACTGTTGGGGGTCCAATTGTCAAGTTCTTGTCACGTGAGCGTGTGCATACACAGTGGTGTAACCTTTGTCGGTTTGATACATGGGGGCCAGCCCTGGGCTCTGCACCAGCCAAGCACCTCCAATCATCCGAATGCATGAAGAACAAGTTTCAGGAGCATCGCGTAACAGCGCAGCAGCGCGCTTTAAGGCGAAGCAGTGAGCACGTGTGCACCCCTACGCAACCACGCATAATGGCACGATGTGTTGGGTTGCACCTTACACATATCGGGCATTGCATTCAGCAGTGCAATGCAGGGCCGGGAGCCCTGCCATCAGGGCCGTGCAGAGTGGCGTCCGCGAGAGGCTCTTACACCGCACCCACCATCATCGTTTGAACACCAGGCGGCAGCTCACGGCCATGGCCCCCACACCGCCTTAATCTGCGCGGATCCCCTCCCTACCAAGCCTGTGTCCGGGTGCCCAATCACCAACCCGCATCATGCCATCTTTGACCCTACCACGAGGTTGCTTGCTGCTGGCTTGTGACCGTGCCCCCCTGGGGTCTCTGCGACACCGACCCTTGCGCCTGCCTGCACCGCATCCTGGTACATGCATGCATCAGTATACTGCACATGCTACAATTCATTTACGTATGTAGCAACTGTGTACACACGCATTCACGCGTTGCTTGCAGTCTGCAGCCGGGACTACGCCGGCAAGAAGTCCACGACGGTGGACTGGAACTACATCACGCATGAGGGGCGCTACCACTTGGTGCAGGCGCTGTTCAAGCCCTCGCACGGCTTGGAGGAGGTGAGTGAGCCAGTGCCCATCAGGCGCGACACACCTGACCGCACGTGCGCCTGCACCTGCACGTGCGAGTGTGTCCAACTGAGATCTGTTTGGGGCCGTGCAGTGAACGCATAGTGGCTGCGCCTGACAATGGCGGGGTGCCTGGGCTGCTCTGGCGGCTGCTGCGTGTGTATTCAAGTAAATTTGCTTCCCGTTGGGCCATGCAGTGTGCTTTCCGTGGGGCCGTGCAGTGTGTTTACGTGCGTGATGATGAGAACTGCACCTGAGTGTGGCGAGCTGTCTGGGCTGAGCTGGCGGCTGTCGCGAAGAGAACAGCGGTCTGATGGTCTGAGTCGGTGGCTGTAGTAAAACGGTCTGTGAGTGTGTGTGCTGAAGACTGCTCGTGCGCTGCTAGGGCAGCGGGAAGTCGCCGGGCGGCCTGTCTTTGCAACGCACCGCTCAGTAAGGGGGTTCGAACTGCCGCACCGCACAAGCAGTTCAGGGTGCTCCCAGCAAGCGCACTTGGTTGCACATGTTTTTATCTGTGCGTGGCTGCGGCTTCGATGTCCGGCAGGGCACGCTCCTGTCCGATGTCCATATGCACAGCAGCATGCGCCCGGCTGTTATCTGCCATGCACCAGTACCAATGCCTCACGCCCTGTGGCGAGCATGCTCACCCCTTGTTATCTGTGCTGTGCTGGTCCCCATCTGGGGGGAGCATGGGCCGATTGGCTGATACGCTCCTGACGTAACAGACATCAACATGATCTGTGATGTGCTACGCTGCTTGTTTGGTGTGCCTGTCTGGCGAGTCCAGGAGACGTCCGAGGTGTTGCGCGGCATGGGAATTGAGCCGGGGGAGCCTTACGTTGCGTTCCACTTCCGCTTGGGAGGGCAAATCGGTGAGCATCGCGCCGCTGGCTCACGAGTCATGCAAACCGAATGGCAGGACAGCGAGGGCCATGCCATGGATTGCAATTGAACAAGCAGGTTGTGGCGCTCAAATACTGCCTGCATAACTGTTAGGATGTTTCACGCCACAGCATGTTGGCAGCACATGGCGGCTCTCCGCCTCTCGGGTGCGTTGATTGCTGCACCGATGACTGCGCTGGCGTGCACGCTACCGGCTGCGCGGGTTGAAAGTGTTCACTCCCGTGGAGCCATGCAATGGCACTCCCATGGGGCCGTGCTGTGAACCAATGTGCGTAAGGGTCTTCCCACACCAGAGTTCAAATGTCTGTGTGTATGCGTGCTTGGCATGTATGATTGTATGTGCATGAAGGCGAGGCCAAACAGTTCCGGCGATTCGACGACAGGTCCGGCATCGCCTCCCCCGCAGAAGTGCTGCAGGTCGCGCAGGAGTGCGCGTTACGGCTTTCCGCCGAGATCTACGCGCACCGACACGGCCTGACCCTCGCGCAGGTCCTCGAGGCAACGCTGAACGGCAGCAGCAGCGGAAGCAGCGGAAACAGCATCAAGCTGCCGCCGGTGGTGCTCATCACTGACAACTCTGAGCTGCGCTCAAGGGCGATCCGCAGCGAGCTCGCGCCCTGGCTGTCGCCGAAGGTGATGCCGATGCACGTCTCGCACGCGGACGTCAACCGGGAGCCCAACCGCCAGGCGGACAAGGTGGCGAGGCTGCACCTCAAGTCTACGGCGGATTTTGGGGTGCTGCACCACGCCACGTGCTTGGTGTTGACATACAGTGGATTCTCTGCGATGGTGAGTCAGGAAGAGGCGCCCGTGGGGCTATGCAGTGTGATTCCCGCAGGGCTGTACACTGTGCATATGCGTGTGCGTGAGGATAGCGACTGCACCTGACAATGGCTTGTGATGGTGAGTGCATGGCTGCGGTGGCTCATATGCAGCCTTTGCCTTACTGGCCAACGCTACTTGGGTTGAACGCTTCATTGGTAGTGCACATGAAGGGCACGAAGCCAGGTGTCACTCCCCACGGCATGTGGGTGAGCATGTACCGGCAGAGTTAGAGGGTTTGAGGGTTAGAGGGTTGCTTGTGTGGGGTTTCATGTCTTGAGGGGACACGTTGTGATGTGGGTTGGGCCTATGGGGTCCGCAGCACGCTGGGTACCGGATGTCACCAATCAGGCTGGGAGTGGGGAGTGGGGAGTGGGGCAGAGGGCAGGGGTTTGACACTGGAGGTGTTGTGTTGGGGTCCACGTCTGCCACTGAACACGCACATTCTGCAGCTGCTAGCACGCCTCTCTTGACCGTGCTAGCGCTCTGCCTGCGTGCTGCCCTGCAGGCGGCCCTGATGTCGGGCCAGGCGTGCATGGCAAACGTGGAATGGTGCCGGGAGCACCACTACAACCCGGACGACGAGCCCGGCAAGCAGGGCGCCCCTGCATGCTAGCTAGCGCTGGTCGGGTTGCGAGTTGCGACCCGTCGCACCCTCCCGAACCCTCGCAACCCCTCCTGCACTCAGCTGATCGAGTTTCTGATAACTCAATCGAGTCCCTGCCCTGCCGCATGCTGTGGCGGTGACTTCGAGCAATGCCCCTGTGGCTCGCCCCCCCCACACACACACCACATGCACACTGCACGGCCCCACGGAAAGCACACCGCATGAATCCACGGGAAACAAATTACTCTAAACACACACCACATACCCAGTCGGTTGTGACGATCCAGCCTCGTCATCCCCCACAGGGGTAATTTCATGCGCACCTCAGGGGTCAGTCCCTGGGATCTGTGGCCACCTGTCCTTTAGCCAGCAAGGGGGAATCACGAGAGGACCAGCAATCACCAAGCTTTCATCGCACGCACATGTGGGGTTTGACATGCACACACTTCGTTGTAGGCAGGTTGCAGGTAGTCCATGTATGCTGCAGAGGTGTCAGTGACTGTTTTGTCCGTGCGTATTGTTAGCAGCACCCACTGCCGTTCGCACGCCCTGCCCTGTTTCAATGTCTCAAGACCATAGTGCGGTTGACAAGCGAGCATTGTCGCTTCATGGTGCAACGCAATCCAGTGCACCTCTGTAATCCAGCTCCCGCCTTGCGGGTGGCGCTGCTGCGCAAGAACGATTGTTGGTTGTTCTGGTCTCCTGACCCAAGGCAAGGCAGCGAAAGCCACTGGCTTACCATGCGTCAATCAGTGCACTAGCAAGAATAGGTTAGCGCAATGGACGTGCTTGTACTGGCAATGGTGAGCCGACTACTGCACAGCATATGCACACATCCTGCCAATGCCAATGATATTGATTGCGCATGCATGCATGCATGCATGCATGCGTGCGTGCACGATCCTGGGAGTGTTGGCGGATTCAAGAGGAGCTGGCAGCCTGCCTGCATGCAAGTGACCGCATGGGTCACCGTGCTGCGCTGTGTTGATGTGAGCGTTGGTGTGGACGCTTTCGGCGTGCCGGCTTGTGGTAGCCTGCCCAGGCTCAAACATGTTAGACGGACTGGGACTGTACAGACACCTCTCACTGACCGAAAACTTCAGTGGCCTTTTAGTGCCTTTACATGGCCCCACCGCGTGGGCCCTTGCGCGCTGTTCCTACGGCCCTTTCGCCACAGCGTTGCCTGGAGTGGGGTCTCTTCATTGCATATGCTGAATGCTTGCTGAAGGAAGGGCGTGTTGCACAGTCTCGCTAGGGCTGCGCGCCCCTTTTATACAGGGAGTGGGCGGGGCGCGCAGCATGATGCAAGCAGTGCTCTCCTGCTCACACACGTGCACGCAGCTCGGAAGGTCAAAATGTTGAATGCAGAAGAAGCAAGCCCGGGTGCAACGGCCCTGAGCTCGGTTCCTTATCAAGCACATGCCTGCCTGCCTGTCTGCTCAACTCAGGAACATCACTGCCCTTGCGGTCAGGCCTGCCGTCATGCGAATGTGAATGCTTTCTACCTGCTCAACTACTACGCTGTGGCGCGCTAGCTGCCGGTAGCCATGTGCTTTGAGGCACTGCTGTCTCTGGTCGTGTGCTAGCCCCGATGCAAAGCAGGGGTCCAACACTGCATTACATGGAACGCATGGCTTCCTCTGGTTGGTGGCGTTGCGTCTGCATGCCGCACTTTTGTTTGTTTCGGCGCTATGCCTGTTGGAAACGGCTCATCCATGTGACACATGCCGCGGTAGCTGTTGTACAAGCAGTACGTCAAGTCCATCGTGCCCCTCCCGGGCCCCCCGAAACTGCTTAATGTGGCAAGCATGTCCTTATGTAACGTGCAAGGATTACCTGTCCATCGCGTAGGCTGCCGTTGGGGCAACACCTTGAATGCATGCACCTGTGCGACGGCCGGGTGGCACTTACCCTCACCGACAGCAGCATGCCACAGCCAAACGCGTGCTGAAGGCGGCATGCAGGTGAGTATGGCATTTCGGGTGTTCCCCCGTGCGATAGCCATGTGCGGAGCACTGCCGTGTACAGGTGGCAATTACAGCAGTGCCTTGCAGTAATGCGGCAAGCAGACCGAACAAGGTCGTGCATTGCATCGTGCTCGCAGCCCCACAACCAGTGAACGCAGTGTCTCTCACTGTTTTGGGTTTTGGTACCGTACGTGTGCGAACCGGAGTTCTGTGACGTGCAGCAACACATGTAATTGTCACCGCACTGCAACCGCAGTGCATTGTCCCCCAGCACCATAGCGCACCCCCCCCCCCCTCATGCCTTGGCCCACTACGATCTACCCACGGTCCACGCAGCCTTGCTCAGGCGCGGCCGAGCCCCACGCCTCCGCGCCCCCGCTGCTGCCCCTCGTCAGCCCTGCAATGCACGTGTCATTCCACAGACCCCGTTCCAGCAACAACTTCTTCTTCGTCATGTATCCCACGATCCAATTGGCATGCGCCATCACCGGCCGCACGCCGGCTGCTTGCCCAGCTGCCGCTAGGTCCTGCCTGCCATCGCAGAAGTAGAGGAAGCCTGTGGGGAACAGCAAAGGGTCCAGCAGGCCAAACGTGACGGCTGGCAGCGCGCTGTTGGGACGCTTGAGCCTCTCCGGCGGTGGCACGGCGCCGCCGCGCGTGTGGACATACACCACGTCTCCGGACGCCAGCCCGTCTCGGATGAGATCTCCGGCGATATCCTGATCGTCCCTCTCACCGCCAATGCCAGAGTCTATGGCCTTCCACATTGCGATGGTCTGGGGCGTGCTGCTGACCCTGCGCGGTACAGCGGAGCACGCGCACATCATGTATGTCGTCAACGCGTGCACGCCCCAGGCAGGATTGGCGCCTGCTTGGCATCAGCTGCTGTCGGTGACGCATGCGCTGCATTCGAGGCCGCCAGCGCTTGGGCTCGCCCCCAGCCGCAGGTCGCAAGAAACCAACGCGATGACACCCGCTGGCACTTGCGCGCATAGTTGTTGATGCGCTGTCCAATCGTGCATGGGTGTGCGTGCCGATGACAGTCATGCCCGACGCACCCAAATGCCGTACATACGTACGCATCGTCTTTCAGTGCTTGCTTGTCCCAGGTTACTACGTTCTGAGCTGGACCGCTGTTCGTTACCGCTTACAAACAGTCGAACAGTAACGGGCCGCCCTGGTTGCAATTCACCCCGGCAGCTGGCCAGCTACGCACCTGTAGAAGCCCCCGTTGATGAGATGCACCGTGGACATGGTTTCGGGCTTGGCGGTGTCTGGCAGCACCAGCGCCCCCTGGTGGTTGTACTGCATCACGAGGTCGATGTCGCGGCGGATGTGCGGGACGGGGTCCGCCAGCCAGGCCACGTCGATGTCGCTGAACAGCACATTGTACCCGGCCTCAAGCATCATGCGGATGGCAGATACGCGGATGCCCATGAACTGCGCAAACTCCCTGCGGTCGGTGCATACGCATGTGTTTTTCTTGACGGGAAAGGTCACACAGCGAAGGCCCTGCTGCCGAAGCAGGTGCGCGCAGGACAGGCACGCCTGGCCTCTAGTAGCCTCAGAAAGCCCTTGTTATGTTACATCAAGAGCGTGTTGGCCGAACGGCCCATGCTCCCCCCGGATGGGGACCAGGCGCGCAGGAGAGGTTCACCTGCGGTCGGTGTACTTCATCGGGCCGCTGCTGGCTGACTGCAGGCACAGCAGCTTGGGGGCGTTGATGAAGGGGATGTGGTCCTCCTTCAGGACGGCCGCCGCTCTGTCGTCCAACGCTAGCACCACGAAGGCGTAGTCGGCGACCTTACGAAGGTTGCAGATGTAGTTGCGGAGAAAGTGGAGGTAGCCGTGGTTCACTGCATGCATGCAGGCGTGCAGTACAGGCAGTACAGGCAGTAAAAGCATCGCAGCCAGGGTAGGCAGCAGAGTGTTGTCAGCAGGTGAGCATCAGCTGCACGCATGCAGGTACATTCGGATTGTGTTGCAGCCTGTGCAAACGAGTCACCACCCCGTCCCAGACGCGCCACGCCCCATTACGTAGTGGTAACATACCGCACTTGAGGGCGCAGGCGACACTCATGCATGCACCACGACCACCGGCTGCCTTCTGATTTGAGCATGCACATGCCATTTAAGACCCCCTTTTCCCATGCCCTCGTACATACATGACCACCTGCCCATTACCTTCCCACCCCTGCACTGCAAGTCTGCAACGTTTGGGCGCATACGTGCAAGTGTGCAACCATGTTGCCACAATTCTAATTGCCCGCACTCACTGCTCGGACATGCCCCGGCCCGTGGTTTGTATGAACCTACCCATGCAGCTATCACATATGCTTGGGAAGGTTACTGCCTGCAAGGGCACCCATCGCTGCACTCCTGCCCAGCATGCACCCACGCACCTACCTGACACAACCAGAATGTCGTTCTGGTACTTAGCCCTGAGCTCGTCGCTCTTGTATATGCCACTGTTATGCTCCAATATCTTGAGGAACCTGGCGTAGTGCTGCGGCGCATCAGATTCGCCGTCTTCCTTTGTGTGACAGCGTGGGCCATTCCTTGCGTGCGCACTCCGCACAGCGCCGCCACATGCTATGCCATACAGCACGGCCAGCAGCAGGAGGCGAGGCTTCAGAGCCAGGCCATGCCAGCGCCAATGTGACATCCTGTATCCAGAAATCGAGCAAAGCGTTTGAAATCAACAGCATGGCATGCCTTGTTGCCTGCCTATAGAATGGAGGAATTATTGGAGGAGGCGCTCAGCGTGGCTGGGTGCAACGCCAGGACAGCTGAACACAGAGCAGTTTCACTATAAGCGTAATACCATATCCTACCAACGTGGAAATGATTGCCTGGTGGTGGATGTATGCAATTGTAAAGGTGGACGCGTTCCTGGCAAGTATGTAGCGAACAGCACGCAGCGGGCTGATGCTCGCCGACTACTCAAATCCGTAGCAGCGTGCAAACAGTGTGAGCTCAACGCGTGTCAATCCTGAGACATCAGCTGCTGCCGGGCTGCTGGCTGGGCATGTTCATTTGCGGTGGGAATCGTGCAGAATTCAACCGGTTGCGTGCAGAACTGGCCAGCCTACCTCGGACGTGTACTGCTTTGTCTTGGAGCTGGATGCTGCACAAGAAACAGTGTAACCTGTGTAATCAAACCTTATGTTGTCACACGGCTGTGGATTGTCTCTGGCTCCCCTACCTGCTTTCTGCACGAAGTTTCACATACGCATATCGTGTACAAACTTGACTCGTGTCAACTTTTCAGCACCAGGACCAAGCAAACCAAGCAGTCACTCAGCACCCTACTGCAAAGCAGCATTACGCACCTACCTGTGTTGCACAATGGGTGGTTTACACCCGCTGCATTTGCAATGCAAAGTGGACGGCACGGACGGTGCGCCTCACGCATCGCTCAACGAACTGGCATTCCTGCTTGGGCGAGCATTGGTATGCTCGCAAGCATATAGATTGGATGTATATTAGCTTATGTATGGCAAGCCCAAGTTCCCAGATGTGGTTGGCGAGGTACCATTGGCGTCCGCGAATAACGAAGAAGGGTGGTGGCGAGCCCCAAAAGAGGCCAGCAGGCATTTGTATTTGCGCCTTCGCGACACTTGCCCGGACCGCGCAGCAGCACGTTAGGTAAAGAGGCTGGTGGTTGGACGATTACACCGCCTTGCTTCATTCAAAATCTTCGGGCAGGTTCAGGCAGCATTGCATGTCGCCCAATGAGTACGACTGCCTTCTTCTGATTGCTGCATAGCGCTCCCTGGATTGCATACCTGCACTGCTGCTTCAGGTGCAAACGCTAAGCCTAAACATACAAAGCGTGGTCAAGTGAGGCATCAGTGAGCTACTGTGCACTGGGCAATTTGCTACCCTACAACAGTGTGCCAAGGAAAGACTTTTTCAAGCAGCACGGACTTACTATTGAAGGGCAGGCCTCCACAGCAGGCCTTCCCGCGCTGGTGAAGGTGTTGCACGCTATATGCTAGGCCAGCCATGTACGTAACCAGTGCGCACGTCACAGGTGGAGGGGTCATATGTTACTTGTATCATATTCCAGGTATGATTCAGCAACAATAAGCAATTCGCAGTCGCATTTTTACGCCACCCCAGGCTCAGCCTTGAAACTCTTTCTGAAAGTGAGTGCGTGGATAAGGACAAGCCCCTTCTGTGCCTCTATTCGCTGTATCGTTTCAATAATGCTTCGGTCTTAAAGCATGCTGCGTGTTGTCACGCACGGCCCCCACTTCCCACACGAGCGTCCTTTGCTGTTCGGCAGCATGCGCTGCTCCTTGATGGCAGCAGCATCCGACGGAGAAGCAGGAACTTGTTGAAGGTTACAGGCTCATGACCGATAGTAGCGAAAACTAAAGAAAAAAACTGTACATGGCACTCTACGCACAAAAATGCAAATGACAGGTACCGCTTGTTTGATGCACACTTTTCATACAACCAAGCGACGCGAGCGATGTTGTTGCATTGGAATTTCCAAATATGAGCAATTGCATTACCATAATGAACGCCCTGGGACATGCTTCATCATACTGCTCCCTCGCGTGTCTGTGTTTTGCTCGCGTGTGCACCTGCTGTGTAGCGGGCAGCTGGCGCAGGAGTTCTTCCGTCCGTTCATCAACTACTCGGCTCTGTGACTTCAGACCGTGCACAAATACGCAGCTATGATAAGAGGTCCTCATTTTCGACTGTGCACCTCCACTTTGCTGTATGCCTCTTCGTGAATCCTTGCTGAACGAGTAAGGACGCAACTCGGGACTCCTGCGCAGTAAGAATGGTGATGCCCTGAATCTATTTGGGAAAGCTGCTCTCCACTTCAGACCTGCCCATGGTATTTAAGGTATAGTGTGCGCAAACGCAGAGTGCTGCGTTTGCAGTAGTTGCGGTAGCATACGCGTTCTGACACTGGGGAAGCAGTTTAATGCAGCTGCAGCAACAATGTTGTATCAGGCTCCTGCGATACATAAGTGCTCAAGGCACGTCGCTCAGGAACGTTGAACCAACCACATGACTGCAGATATGCGGCGGACATAGCGTTGTGAGGTGTTGCAGCGTGACCAATTCTCACCGGTCCCCATCAAGAAGTTTTTCACTCGACTGCTGGTGCAGGCTGCCTAAGCCTGTGTATCACCGTGTCCTTGTGCACAGGTGCCAACAATACGGGTCCGAGCTATGCCCTGTGCCGCACAGCGACAACCATCAACCGCACGCGCCAGTCAGAAGCCAACACCACCGCTGTCCTCGCTGACGTGGTGTATATTGTTGGTATGCTTGACCCAGCAAGAAGTTGTCCGGACCAGCGAGGATAGTGCTTCACCAGCGATTCGGCGTATTCAAGAAATTGTACAGGAGTCCGCGACGCATGGCGGATCTCAGCAGGGCTGCTCGCATGTAGAGCAGGTGAGGACCCTTTGCTGCGTGAGATACAAACCCATCAGCCGGGCAATGGCGTGTGTGCAAATACTGGGACAGTGTTGTCTTAAAACTTGTGTAGGAAAGCCTGCCAGTTCGCATCACGCTCTCACTTAATGCTGCCTGCATTCCCGGCACCCAGGTTTCGGAGCACACAGCCTTAGATACCAAGCTTGTCATCTGCGCTGCGGACGTGTTCGTGGTCACGGTCGGCAGCGTCGACAACGGGCTGCAGCGGGCAGCCCAGGAGGAAACGTTCGGGCGGCACCTCAGCCTGGTGGTGTTTGACGAGCGGGACTTTGGGCACGCTTGCGTCGACTGCGGCGTGGCGGAGGCCAACGGCAACGGCACGCTCAACATGACGCACGTGCACGAGCACCTCCACAAGCGGGTGTCCAAGAGCGAGAACTGGTGCGTCATGGGGATGAGCTGTGCTCACCAGCGCTCTGCAGCACCCCCGTTCGTGTGTGCGTGCTCGCGTGCTGTGCAGGGCTTGCTGGCGTTGTTTGAAGGCCGCAGGAGCAACGCACAATCACGCGCACACGCAAACCAACAGTGGCATCGAGGCCATCATGTGCAGATGTCTTGGTTTGCATGTGTGTGGGGTGGTGCTTAGTGTGCATGCATTGCGGCCAGTTGGCTATCGCTCAGGCAGAGGCAGGTAGGCCCCCGCTGCATGCCCACGTGCGACGCAACTCATGGCACGACTCCTCCCGCTCACTATCATGGGCTGTGCTGCAGGTATCAGAGGGGCTGGAAGAACCGCGCGTGGGGGTGCGCACAGCAGCGCATCGCCACCGTGTACCGCGACGCCATCCTGCATTCTGCCCAGCTGGACCCCAAGTGGCTCTTCCTAGGCGATGATGACACCGCCCTGGACCCCATCGAGCTCGTACTGCGGCTCCGAAACCTTCCAACCGACACGCCCGTGACGCTGGCGTACTGCGGGGCGGCGATTCCGGATTACCTCCCGCACTGTGGCTACCCGGCGGGCGGCGGCGGGTTCGTGATGAACCGCGCTGCGCTGCAAGCGCTTCGCACGCACGTCGTGAACCACATTTACGTGCCTGTCCTTCGCGACAGCGGGAGCAGCAAGGTGGAGTGGGTGCAGAAGACCAAGCTCGAGACGCCGTTCATTTCGCGCTGCGTCAACGAAATCTTCGCGGGGCACAAATGCTTCATGCATTCGGACCATGCCATCGGGGACTGCCTGAACACTGCGGGCCTGCAGTGGAGCGACGAGCAGCGGCTGCTGTGGGAGTTCAGGCCCGACTGCTTGAACACCACCCGCTACATCTCGTGCCACCACCTCACGCCTGACCAGCAGCGGCAGCGCTACGCGTACCTGCGGACGGCGCATGGCGGACAACCGCACAGCCGCCAGCTGATGAAACACCGGGCGCATCGGCGGCGGTTGCGATAGATACCGACACGGGTAGGAGCAGAAGATAAATGTCCAGGGATGTTTCCCTCCCTACCGACTAGCAGCAGGCAAGGCAGCGAGGGTGGTGTACAGGTATTCCCTGGATTGGGCCTACGAGAGCGCATGGGTTTTGGCCGTTGCATATGCCGTGCTGGATGCTCCAGCCGGTTGCAGCAGTTGCACTTGCACCTTCACAGTCCTACCGTGGGGCTGGTGGTGATGTGCAATACATGCATCGGTGTTTTTTGCTTTACATTGCACCCGCGAGCGTTATCGTGCGCTGTCAAGGATGATAATGCTGAATGCAACATGGTCCTACGGAGCTGCATGTCAGCCTGCATGTCAGCCTGTAGTCGTGATGATAATAGCTGAATAGCATTATTGACGTCATCGGTATTGCACCTTGCATTACATATAGTGCACATGGATGCTTCTTAGGATTCATCTGCTCCTTGCATGTCGCGCCCAAGCTGTGGGCTTGCGCCGTAGACGGATGAACCTGCTGGCGCATGCAGCCGCCAGCCATCGGACAAGACAAGCCGGGGTACGCATGGGCAACCGGATCGCGGTGTAGGGCTTGCCACACCCTTGGGATGGGGCGTTGCGTTGGTGCTGCAGGCCTGCAGGCCGTTGTGCACTAGCTGAATTCCCTGTGTTTGCCAGAATCGTTGTGCAAAGTTATGGGTAGAGCAATGCATGCGCGCGCGCGCGTCCTTGCAGGGTCCTGGTATGGTGATGGTGACCAGAGCAGGTGAGGGTGCTGCTGGTCCAAGGGTGCCGCAATGGTACTCAACATTCCTGCCACGGTGTTCAACATGTCACCCGGGAACATTTTGGCTTTGGCAAGATTGACATGCTGCTGCTTTTGGGCTTGATCATTAAGTATGCACGACATCTTGAGTCAGCTGCAGCCATAGCCATTGCTATTGCCCAAGGTGTTGTGCCTGACACCACGCTCCTCGCGGGTTATCCTGCAGCGCCCTTGCTCCTTGCCTGCCTTGCATCGCCCACTTTGGCCACGCCTATTTCCAGACAACGCCCCAGGCGTCGTTACGCGGAGCAATGCGAAACACACAGTGTCCAAATACCTCTGGAAATCGTCAGAGGTATGGACACTGTGTGCTTCGCGTTGTTTCGGGTACTGACGCCTGGGGCATTGTCTTGAAGCAGGCGTGGCCGTGGTTGGCAATGCAAGGCAGGCAAGAAACATTGGGTTAACAGGATGTGCACAAGGAGCATAGTGTCAGCATATCATCTTGGATAATAGCAATGTTATAACTGTTTGGTTGAGGCCAGCGACACATGTGCGCAATAATGCACAGCATGCACAAGAACAGAATCCGCACACTGTGTTGCATGCTTGGTCGTTACGCACATGAAAGACCCGTACCCTATTCTTAACATTGAGCCCTTCTGCCAGGCTTGAATCCTTCTTGATTACAGCGGCGCGTCGTTGTCCTTGCGTACCCATCTGTGGGGGCCGCGGGCCATTTCGCCAACCCATTCTGAACTCATAATGTGCCGGTTGCCCAGCGCGCTACCGTACACCGCTGAACTGATCACGCAAGCGCTGTCCACTATCATATGACGTGAACTGCCTGGTTGCCATGTTTGTGCAGATTGGTGCACCCTTGATACCGTGTTTCTAGCAGCATATGGACCGGGCCGCAATTGTGAATGAAGTGGCTAGTGGAACGGTGAATGGTCGGAGGTCGTTGCTGGCCGGCCTCAACGAGCATACAGCACCGCCCCCGACAGTCACGCGGCGTGGTTCTGTTGGCGTTAGGTTGCACCGCATGGCCAATCTGCTTAGCATGCTGGAGGCTGGCTCTCTGCAGACTGTGCATGCGTCCGAGGGTGCACGCTAACATCGATACTGTATGCCGGAATGGCGGTCCACACTGGCCGCGTACAAAGTGTCATGGCACGCGAGGGCGAATCATTTGCGTTGGGAGGCTGTCGCTTGCATGTCCTGCTCAGCGCTGCTCAAAGCTTCTCACTGCCCTTTGTGCAGCACGGCTCAGAGCAGGCTGGGAGCGACGTGCAGGACTAGCGCGCAGGTGGTGTCAGTCTCACTGGGCGTCATCATGCCGCGTTGTATTTTGTGCTGGCGCATTTGGCGAGGAGGACAGTGCATAAATAAGGCAACGCTCTGCCGTATTTATGTATCAAGTACACACATGTGTTTTGGCAATAAAGGCCTTTCGACAAAGCGAAACACCTGCATGTTTGACCACAGTGAGTGATTTCTCCGTTCCATGCCTTAGTGTAAACATCACAGCACGATCCCATAATGCACTCTACTGCAGTCCTGGGACAAGGTGGTTGTAGCGTCTCCGGGCGTGTGGGCAATCAAAGTGTCTTTCCTTAGTGGTGTGAGCTGTGCACCATGCACAGCAAAACTCAGGCAAATCAGCAGTTTCCTGCAGAGGTGCAGGCACAGGACACGTGCAGCACCAGCACCAGAAGCAGCACCAGTTTGGCTGCTGCACATTGCTGCGCGTCCTGGCTTCCTTGATGTTTCGCTCCACGCAACTGGCAGAGTGCTGTGCTCTCGCATGCACACCATTTGTGTCCCTTGTCGTGCGCGCTGCTCCTGACATGCACACATGCGCTGGGTCATTTCCTTGACTGCCATCAGTCAGGTTCAGCGTGCACAAGACACGCACAAGACACACAGAAGACGACGGATACCCGCAGCACGCTCACATGTATGATGTATCCGAAATGTACACTAGGGCGCTTCGGTGGATGGCGGCACGTCGGCCTTGTTTCAACCTCTGATAAACACGAAAGCTCGCGGCAATGCCTGTCGCAACTTGCTGCTGAATCATGAAGCTCAAGATTCAGGTTACTCTGGAGAGTCGCAGGTGTATCACAGCAGCATGCAGCAATGCTGACCGCGCCATCGATACACATGGCCATGTGTCCTGATGCGCATCCCCATGCTGCCCGGCTGCATGGCAAGCAGCACTGCAGCTGCCGGGCGTAGTGCTTGCCAATGGTTGACCGCTGCAGCCTGGTGTGCATGTAGCAGGCGCCTGAGCGAGGCTTGTTGTGTCGTGCATTGGCGGGACCGCCAAGAGTGTGTTACATGGTAGCCATATTCAAACATGCGTGCATGACACGCGCGTACCATGCAGAGTAATTGGTTGGCAAACGCTCTTGCCAACACTCCTGGTCACATGGAAAGTGAAGCGGGCAGCCACAGCAGGTGGCACAAACGGAGTGTATCGGGTGCAATCACTTGCATGGCGTACGCTGGCGGCATCGCCAATCAGCACTGCGCAACCTGTGCACTGCCGCATTGGTGTAGGATCGAGACATGAAATGTGCAATGTGCCCAACCTAAACTATGGAGGCAGGCCCTGCTTCTGTCGACAGCCCCTGCAACGCTGGCGTGATCGCAGCCCTGCCCGCCGCCGCTGCCGCAGAGAGCACATCGTCGAGCGGGTGCGTGGGCAGGTTGGAGAAGTGCTGCTGCTGCGCCTGGTTGTTGATCTTGGCAAACAGCAGGCGGAGAATGCGTTCACGGTCCTCCCATGAAAGCTCCTTTAGGTCCATTCTCCCGGTGCCTGCCGAAGCAGCAACGCCCGGGGAAGGCGCGGTGGCGTCCTGCTGGCCGTTGCCTGCTGCGGCGCTCGGGAGCAGGCTGCCGCGCTCAATTTCCCGCTTGACCTGAGAGGTGTACAGCATGCAGGTGCACGTCTGCTTGGTGAAGGCATGCATGCAGTCAAGGTAGCAGTATGGGAACAGAGGGTGCGTTGGTATGATAAGCCGCCTTAACACGGTCCCCCAACTCAGTGGGTGCAGGGCATGAGGGCTGGCAGCACGGCCTCACCTGGCCGCAGTTGGCCTTCAGCAAGCGGATGCTGTTCATAACTCAGGAAGTCATGACACGTGAGTGCTTGCGGGGTGACAGTCCCTTAACGCACCTGGTGCAATGACGCCAGCAGGAAGGCTTCCACGTCGCTACGCTGCAGCAGCACCTGCTGCGCCAGACGCCTGACGTTCTTGAGCTCCCGGCTCTTGAGCAGCACCAGCCGCCGCAACGCCTCCGTCTCAGCGTGCGCGTCGGACAGCACCGCGGCGTGAGCTCGGGCGGTCGCCTGGCGCTCCAACTCAAAGTCTTGGAGCACTTTCTGCAGGCTGCCCTCCAGCGCCGCAATGCGTGACCCCAGGTCCCGGATGGTGGCCTGCTGCCGCGCGCCGCGCTGCGCGTAGCCCTGCTCCAGGTCGGACCTCAGCCCCACCTCGCGCCCCAGGCGCTGCCGCTCGCCCTCCAGCAGCCGCACCTCCGCCTGCAGCACCTCCGTCTCCTGCAGAGCATGTGCAAGATTGTGCAGATGCCAGAACCTGTGTCAGGATGAGGCTTCAGTGGGGCCATGCAGTGTGATTCCTGTGGGGCCGGGTAGTGCGCCAAAGCTGGATGTGCATGTTGTGCAGATTACCAGACCTGTGTGTTCCATGACAAACGCAGGTTTTTTTATGATTTAAAAACAATCCTGGCAGTACACTCATCAGCCACCGCTACACATTGCATCCTGCCATCAGGCGTCGGTGCATGCTGCCGCCCGCAGCCAGCAGCAGCAAGGGCAGGCGCTGCGCGCACAGCCACGCGCCTGCACGTGTATGCGCAGCTCCTCCGCCATGCGCCTGTTCTGGCCCAGGATGCGCTTGACGGCGGCGCCCAGGCGCTCATCCACCTCCTCCTCCGCGCTCTTCTTCAGCTCCTCCAGCCGCTGCTCATACTCCTTGCGCATGCGCGTGTTGAGCTCCAGGTAGTACCTGAGACCAGCGGCCAGCGGCCGTCAACACCATTAGCCCACCATCATCAGCATCACCATCACCATTCATCAGCAACAGCAGCAACAGCAACAGCAACAGCAGCATCAGCAGCACACTAGTCCACCAACACCAGCACCACCAGCAGTTCACCAGCGTTGGTGAGGACGGCAAGAAGGCTCCAGCCAAGACGCGATCACTATGGGTGCACAAGCGTGTGTGCCAAGCAAGATTCCCGTGGGGCCATGCACATGCGTATGTTTATTGACTGTGCAAGCGGCTGTAGGTGTGGCCACTCGCAGTGTGGTCACACCGCAGCGTGGTCACACACGAGTATCCCCTCTCCCCTGCTCACCGCTCCAGCTCCAGGCGCTGCGACTCCAGCCTCTCCGTGAGGCCCTGGTTCTCCTCCCGCAACCGCACCAGCGCATCCTCCACCTCGGCCTGACGGCTACGGAAGTCCGCAACGCTCGCCAGCTCAGCCTGTCGCCGCACAAGCAGGACGCAGCACATGACAATATGACATCCGTATGCTAATTGTGCTTGGTGGGCTGTGGCCGGGCCGTAAAGGTATCCCTGTCATGCTGTGGCAAGCGCACCATGTGCATGGTGCATGCGGCCGCACCGACTCATCGCCATCACGTACGTCGCTATGTACCCCTGCAATGTATGATGCGTCTGAGAATGACGCCTTGCTGTGGTGGGCTGCCGCAGGTGCCAATACCCAGCCCGAGGGCAGTGCAGGCCGCGGGGTGGGTGGCAGTGCGGGGGAGCGTGCGGCACAGTGCGGGGGTGCCTCACGCACGCTGCTGCTGCTGCTGCTGCCACACCATACCTGTAGGGTTTCCAGCTGCGCCTGTAGGTCCCTGTTCCTGGCCTCCAGTGCGTCCTTGACGCGTGCTGACTCAGCCAGCAGCACCTCCCGCTGAGCAGCTGCCTCCTGGTCCTTCTCCTCCGCGAGCTACAGCCGGCGGTACAGCGGTACAGCAGTACAACAGGTCAGTGCAAGTGCTGTCACACACTCACAACGCGACTGGATGAATGTCAGCGTGTGTTTAGAGTTGGTTGGTTCCCGTGGGGCCATGCAGTGTACTTTCCGTGGGGCCGTGCAGTGTGGTTATGTTATGCGTGATGATGATAACGGCACCTGAGGGTCAGCGTGTGTGTCGGATGCAGCGAAAGCGAATGCTCTGCTGTTTTTAGTGCAGTTACTGCCTGGGACATGATTTTGCTTGGGTATTGAACACGCTGTGTGTGCGTTGTAAAAGCGCCCCCAAGCGGCTGAGTGGCGCGCGCCGCACGACGCGCCACAAACAGTGACGTGCGCGCGACAGGGGCGCACTGGGGGCGGTAGGTGCATGTATAGGGAACAGGACTGCCGGAGGCCGAAACCATGGCTGTGGTGCAGCATGGTTGCTTGCAGCGTGATTCAACACTGCGTTGTGCCCTCAGCTGCGGTCTGTGCAGCCCGCTCTGTTCGGACTGATGGTGGGGGGGGGGCCATATAGGTTGGGGGGGGGCCATGCAGTGTACTTTCCGTGGGGCCGTGCAGTGTGGTCAAGGCAAGGCTGTCGCTACGCCTCC
>BDDA01000489.1:77549-88316 GCA_001662385.1 Chlamydomonas asymmetrica
TGGAGACGCTGGCATAAGCGCACTTCACAGACAGTGGTGCGAACCAGCTTTCGAGGCCTGCAATAAGCCATGACTGCACTGATGGAGCACTCACAAGCGCACGTTGTGGCGCATACACTGGGTATTACCTGTACTAGGTCAGCTTCCAAGGCAGCGATACGCTCACTTTTCATCAGCAGCTCCCGCCGCAAGTGCTCGGTAACCTGTCAACAGATTGTGTAGAACGTTAAGGCATTGGCAGAAACAACAAACAGGGACCTTGAACATATTCATCAGTGCGGTGGACGAGGAGCGCACCTCATAGTTTTCCCGTTGCGTTTCTTCAAGCTGACGAAGCAATAGCTTGTTCTCCTCTGTGACCTTTGAGGCGGCAGTCTTAGCCTCAGCTAACGCTTTCTTTTTACGCTGGTTCCTGTGTTCAACGAAAGCAGCTTACTCGTTAGCTTTGCGTGCGAGGCCTTCAATTCATGCAACCCGGACACCGGCATGTCAGCACCTGGCTTAAGGTGCTGGTCCCATGAAAGCTAGATAACTGTGGCAAGCATGCGTCGGTAATGGGCATGTTGTTGTTGTTCGTCTTATATACACTAAGCGTCGGCCCACCATGCACGCTGGGGGCAAGGTGCACGTGGCGACCTGAACTGACCGTTGACCAGCAATAATGCAGGTAGCTTACTCTGCAAGAATGACGTATTGCGTTGCCGTAAGCTCCGTGGCAACTTCGCCTGGGTCCGCCATTTGCGTGCCTGCACTCCGTCGCCGGTATGGTTTGGCTTAGCGTCACTGCTATGGACGAATCGGTGTGCAACCAGCTGACACACTTCGTGCCGTTCTTTCTCAGGCTGGTCCTTTCATAGTTGAAACCCCATCAAGCTCCAGCAGGGCGGGCCAGCAACGCTGCACTCCTTATAGTCGTTAATTTATCTTGGGAGTCCCGCAGGAAGGTCTGCAGCAGTTCCCAACCGGTTAAAGCATTGCTTGCAGTATGATGTGGTGCGTTTCACTGCCACGCTCTGTGCGCTCAACCAGGTTTTGTAATTGACACCAAGCGATGGCAGGAGGTTCCAAGTAGCAGTGTGGCACTGTGGCAAGTACACAAGAGAAGTCTGATGTGATGGAAAGTCTTCAGGTCCGGTACAGTGGCTGCACCGGAAAGACCAATGTGTTTGGCCACGTTGCACATTGTACAGCACAGCATGCATAGCACGCGTTGTTTTGAAGCGGCCAACCTTCTCCTACCTCAGTCGCAATGTGTCAGAACTCCCAGAAGCTGTCCTTCATACCCAGTGTCTGCGCCTTACAAAAGCGCTGACTGCCAAGCTTCTGACGCTCACTGCTCGTCACTCACCCTGGGATCATTTTGCTTGTGCACAGATTGTTCACGTTGTTCACATGACTTGCAGCCCAGTGTCCAGTATTTCTGGTGTTTAGTTACGTGGCCCTGATAGCGCTAGTTCAGGGTCAACATTCGGAGCAGGAGGGCACGTGTGGCAGCATGGACGCAGCAGACGACGCGGAGCAGGCGTACGCATATGCTGCAGGCAGCATAGACCGTCTAGAGGTGGACAACTTCAAGTCCTACCGTGGGCGCCAGCAGATAGGCCCGTTCAAGGCCTTTACTGCGGTCATAGGTCCCAATGGCAGTGGCAAGTCCAACCTGATGGATGCAATTTCGTTCGTGCTGGGCGTGCGGACGCAGCAACTGCGCGGTTCCTTGCGCGAGTTGCTGTACGCGGACTCCGACGGAAACACAGCAGCTGACAAGCCACGCAGCGGCTACGTCAAGCTGGTCTTCGTGACAGCGGACGGTGTGGAAATTAAGTTTGCGCGCCATATTGTGCCTTCCTCATTGGACCCTTTGGTGGAGCCTACCTTCTCCTCAGTTTACAAGGTCTGTGTGCTGTGCTCAGGTGTTTCTGGGCTTAGCTGACGTTTGAGCAAGTTGCCTGGAAGTATGCGCAACCGCAAGCACACTACCTGAAGCGACTTTCCGTACGTGCCATGCAGCTGGACGACCGCACAGTGACGTTTGATGCATACAGCAAGCGCCTTGCGACCTTCGGTATCCTTGTCAAAGTCAGGAACTTCCTTGTTTTCCAAGTAAGCCCTGCACCTGCCTAGCCCTTGTGTCACCCGCAGTGTCCGCCGAAACCATGTGTGCAGTGTCTGTGGGTCCTGCATCTCCCAATGACCTGATTCCTGTTCCAGTATATTGACCTGATAACCCTGATGCTCATGGTGCGGACTCAGCAAGCACTTGCATGCGCCTATGCATGCGGCGGCGAGGTGTCAGGCATGCCTAACTGCTGGTCACGCACGCAGGGCGACATCGAGGCAGTGGCGTCCAAGTCTCCTCAGGGCCTCACACAAATGTTTGAGCAGATCGGAGGCAGCGACGTGCTGGCAGTCAGGTGTGGTCACTGCCCGCCTCCGTACCCTGGTTAGGCTCTTGTAGAATGCAGGCGAGGGCAAGCAATGGGCACGCACGCCCAGCCCGCAGGTGGCTTGTCGGCACCAACTTCGGCAGGAACAGGGCTCTCAGCCTGTGCAGCGTGGCCTGTCCTTGGTTTCCGTAAGTTGTTTGCAGCGTGTGCGGTGCGCGTCACAGACCAACTTCTACTTACGGTGTTGCACGCCACGCGTGGCCAGAGCAACGTGACCTGCGCGTGCAAGCCTGGACGCCCGTCAATGGCTTGATTGAAGGTGTCCTTGCATGTTTGTGTGTACCGTATCCTGGGTGTTGCCATGCGTGGCAGGTACGACGAGCTGCAGCAGGAGCGTGCGCGGGCGGAGGAGCGGGTGAGCGCATGCCGGACACACAGGCACACAGGATGCACACTGCCCTGCCTTTGTTTGCATGTGTTCACATCTGAAGCGCATGCGTTCACGCAGACACTATCCACTGGAACATGCTAAGGGGTGGCTGCTATATGCTCGAGCTGCCTGCTTGGCGCGACGTGCTGTGCTGCAGGTGGCGATGCTGTTCAGCCGGCGCAAGGCCATCCTGGCTGAGTCCAAGGCCAAGAAGAAGGACGCGGAGGACGCGGAGAGGTTTGCGCGCCTGCAGGGCCAGCTGGTGCGTGAGCAAACGCGCGGATCAATCATTGTGGGGCGATGCATTCGGTGTGCACGTGCACACGACCTTGGCAGCTCACTTGCGATCATCTAACACACCCAGCTGGTACTGCGAGACTGCCAAGCCAGGGAAGGTCAACCGGGATGTGCTCTGGGCTTGCTGCATGCGTGCATGCATGCATGCATGCGTGCGTTACCACACGCCACGCTGGTTCGGGCCAGCGCAGCTTCCCGGCCGTCTCCGCCATCCTCCCCAACAACACAGCCGCACTCCTGCCTCCGGCCCTGCGCGTCCGCATCCTGACTGAGCAACTCCACGCTTGCTATGCTGCCCAGACTCAATTGTTCTCCCCTGCCTTCTCAGTCCTCATCTGGAAGGGAATGTCGACCTTGGCCAGAAGCTCCAAGTGTCAGGTACATCCTGGGTACATCCAGGATAAATCTTCAGTCTAAATCTTCTCCGCTTTTGCTTGTGTTCCCCGCCGCTCTTGCCTCCAGCGCTCCTCCCGCACCCACCTGGCGCTGTGGCGTATGGCGTCCGCTAACGCGCAGCTGGGCCAGGCGCTGGAGGACCAGCGCGGCGCCACGGCGGCGCTGGCGGACGCACAGAAGCGCTCGTCTGAGCACGACGGCAAGGTATGTGCACTGGCGCTGCGAGGCTGTCCCGCAGTGCAGCGCAGCACTGGGCCAGGACCTGTTGGACGGTTAGCATGGCAAATGCTTGCCATGTGCTGTTGCATCAGCCATAGCGCAATGGTGTGCCCGGACACTCGTCGTGATGGTTAGCTTGTGTGCCTTTCTGTGATTCCTGCTTCTCCAGTGAGTATGTGCATCTCCAAGCTTGTCCGGCCCAAGCTGCTGAGCTCCAACGGCAGCGCTCGTAAGCATGCTCGGGTCGCGCTGCGTGTGTTCTGCTGCTGCTGCCTCACAGGTGGAGGCCATCCGCCGGCAGCAGGCGGTGTACGGCAAGGAGAAGCTCAACCTGGAGAAGAAGGCGAAGAAGCTGCAGGAGACCAAGGACAAGGACGTAAGTGTCTCGGTGTGGCATGAGCGTTGGGGATGGGGGTGCAGGGTGGGCGTGGTGCGCAGCAGTAAGGGATGTGCAAGGGCATCAGGGAATTGGGGGGGGCATAGCTGGAGGGTGGTGGTGCCGCCCTGCCCCTTGCGATGCAGCCTGATGCACACCTAGGCAGCAACGGCCTATGGATTTCAACTTCGTCTGCACTGGGAGCTATCTAGCCAAGGCCAAGCTCCCGTGTAAATGAGAACCAATAGCACGCACACGGCAGCGAGTTACGAGTCAACGCTCAACACCCCACAGGCGGTGAAGTCAATGTGCCCGCATCGTTCCGGCGTGCACATGCAGCCTTGCGCATGCCCTTGAACGGCTCGCACAGCCCTGTAATGCATTCCGGTGGTGCAGCTCTCTAAGCACGCGTGCGCGTGGTTGTCACTGCCATTGCGCGCGCAGGCTCCGGCGCTGATCCGCGCGCAGGAGGAGGTGCTGCGGCTGGCCAAACGCATCAAGGCGGGCGAGAAGGAGGCGGCGGAGACTAGCAAGGCGTACGAGCGCGAGGCGGAGAAGCTCCAGGGGGTGGAGGCGGCGCTGGCTGCCGTCAAGGAGGGTGAGCACGCAGCGCGCCTCGGGGTTGAGGCGGTGGGTTGAGGTTGAGCCTGCCTGTGACGCTGGTTGTCAGAAATGCTCCCATGGCTTTGTGTGTGTTTCCTTGGCGGCGTGCTTTGCGTGGGCATGGCAAGCCGTGTCGTCATTGCCTAGCCTGGGGTTAGTATGACGGCTGTGATCATGTGCAAGGAAGGTGGACCGCTGCCTGGAGCATGTAACGGACCACTGCATGCACTAGTAAGGACGAATACCAGCATGGGGTGCACTGCCAAGCAACTAGTGTGGACAATGGCCGGTAGCATCACGTAGTAACTACGCACTGTAGTGAAAGCACACAGGCAGTCAGCAATGTGGCAGTGCAGTTTTGCTGACAGCCGTACGGTGTGCCGGTGTTGCGTGCTTGGCTCTGTGGTGTGGTCTGCTGTGCAGCGGAGGCGGCGTTGGAGCGTCAGGTGCGGGAGCACTACGCGGCGCACCAGACGTCCGCCGTGCAGGGCAGCGCCATGCAGGTGGGTGCGCGTGCATGCGCCTGTGCGCGTACATGCACATTTTGACATGTGATGTGGCGGGGTGTGAACGTTGGCCGGGAGGTGTGCAAAGCACTGTCCCACAATGCAAGCGGTCTGTAATTTGCTTTGATCAGCAGGTATTAACCTTGCGGAGCATGCGCAGGTCTGCCTGTTCACACAGGTTTAGTGCAACTGTACATGCTTGGCAGTCAGGACGGTGTGATTTAGGAAATCCCGTGGGGCCATGTGGAACCATGTGTGTGTACCTCGTGCGCTTCACACAGTTTCAGCACCGCCACTCGGGCATTCCATCATTACCCGGCCCACAGTCTCTGGTGGTTTGCTTAGTGTGGGGCTGAGCCTCTGGCTATATCTCTCCGTGCAACACCTCTCTCTCTCTCTGGCGCATGTGCCCTCCAGGAGGAGTATGAGCGGCTGCGCGGCGAGGTGGGCGTGCGCACCTCCAAGCTGGAGGGCGAGCGCAAGGCGCTGCAGGCCAAGCAGGACGTGAGTGGACCGACCAGGGCGCGAGAGATGTGGGCTCCACGGCTGCATGGGAATGTTCAAGCCAGTTGATCCTTCGTTGAATCTCCCCGTTGTGGGGTCCGCATCACCCTGCTAGGTTGACCAGTTGTTTGTGCATTAATATGTGTGTTGTGCTCGCGTGTTGCTGTGCACTGCCTGTGCAGGCGGAGGCTTCCAAGCTGGCATCGCTGCGCAGCACGCAGGAGAAGCTTCAGAAGCAGCTGGAGACCCTGCAGAGGGAGGTGAGTTGCACACTACGATTTGCGTCAACAGTGCAGCAAGCCGTATCCTCGTGCTTGCTTCTTTGCATGTGACCCAGGCCGCAAAGAACTCTCGTGAGGCGCTCCATAGCCTCAAAAGTCGGGTCCCGCATGGGCTGTGGGCGGCAGCACGCTTGTGTGTTGGAGTTGTTTGCTCCCGTGGGGCCGTGCAGAGTGCATACGCGTGAGAGTTTGTGTCAGCATGCCCAGCACAAGTCACGCCAGCCTGGCTGCCGGTGTGGCTGCCGGTGTGGCACGCGCACACCGCAGGCCCACAACCGTTACCTGGACCCCTGTAGCCACGTTAGCCTGCGGAGATTCGCTGGCCGAGGTGCACGCCGCCTCCGGCTTTCTCATTCTTACTGCCCCCGGTCGTAGCCCTGCATGCTGCTGCTGCTGCTGCTGCTGCTGCTGCTGCTGCTGCTGCTGCTGCTGCTGCTGCAGGCATCTGAGGTGGAGGCGTCAAAGCGTGCCGGCGGGTCGGACGTGTCAGCGATGCGGCAGGCCCTGGCGGACAAGCGCGCTGCGCTGACACGGCTTAGGGACGACCGCACCAAGACAGCGTGAGTACTGGCATACCGATGCGCAGCGTCAGCGTAGTACAGATATACTTCACAAAAGTGGCAGCACGGCAGGCCTACGACGGCTTAGTCTTGTCAATCTACATCGGCATTTGATTGTTTTCGTTCACGCCCGAGCCAAGGGATGGCCATCTTGCCCTGCATGTGGCATGCCGGCTGCCGGGTCACTGCAGGAGCCAGCGGTCGGCGCTGGCGGCGCGTGTCGCTGAGCTGGAAGGCTCGGTGCAGCAGCTGCTGGCGCTGCGCAAGCAGAACCGGCGCGACCGCGACCTGGCGGAGACGGAGGCGCGCCTCATGCAGCTCTTCCCGGGTGAGGGCGGGGGCGGGGGCCACAGGATGAAGGTCAGGGTCTCAGGGCCAGGGTCTCAGGGTCAGGGCCAGGGTCAGGTCTGGGTCAGGGTGAGGGGCTGTCTGCACACACACCAACTACGATCACATTGCGCACTGCATGTATACTGCATATGTACTGCATGTACTGCATGTACTGTTGTTCCCCTACCCGATCCCATTGTGGGCTGGGCAGCGGTGTCCAAACAATTTTGTGATGGTGTCCTGGGGGGCGTTCGGGTGTGCAGATGCACAAGGGGGAAATGCTGGCACGCTGCTAGTGGTGCATTTGGATGTGCTGCGGATGGCACTCGTGCATGGTCCAAGACAGCATACATTACGGGGTAATCCAGGGTTAATCAGTATGCTTGGAATTCATGTGGCGATTAAGCTGCTCATGCTATGTGTGAGGGAGCGTCCCTTACTGGCTATCTCCTGCCCTGCACTGACACTGTGGCATATATCCTGCTAATCTGCTATGCTTATGACACCCTAACGCTGCACGCCTGGGGCCCGCTAGGCATCCACGGCAAGCTGACAACGTTGGGCCGCACGGTGCAGCGCAAGTACAACTTGGCGGTGAGTCCAGGCTGCCCCCCCCCCCCTCCTCCTGCCGTCCGCCCCGCCCCTGGTGCTGGACGCAGCACCTGACGAGCAGGCCTGTGTGTGTCAGGGCACTGGTGATATAGTGGCGTGTTTAAGCCCTGAATGCTGGAGCTCCCGAAGCCCATGCTGTGGTCATACGTCCATGGAGGGCCATGCCGACTGAGTCAGCTCACAAGGACCACAAACGGTCATGGTATCCTGATCACGTCCTGCCCACTTGTTAGCGTCCGAACATCGTCAGGAGGAGCGGTGTTTGGGGTCGTACGATTTCCAATTTCGATATGTATACGTTGTGTGCAGATCAGCGTCGCTATGGGCAAGGATATCGACTCGCTCGTATGTGACACCGAGGTCACAGTCAAGGAGGTGAGACCTGCATGGTGTCCGGCTGGTGTGTCGCCTTGATTGGTTGATTGACTTTACATAACTTGGCCGATCATGCCATTCATGGATGAGTCTGTCTTGCCTTGTGTTGCCAGCTGCGGCTCCCATCCAATGCAACCTGCCGCTTCTCGCCCCTCCCCAGCCCAAGCAGGGTCGCGATGTGCCCCTAGACGCTGGCAAGGGAACGCAGAGACCGCGTCATTCGGTGTTGCGCTTTGCCTGTTGTTCACTCTCGCGGCAGGCCATCAAGTACCTGAAGGAGCAGCGCAAGCCCCCCATGACCTTCCTGCCACTCTCCTACATCAAGGTACCGCTATCCGGTATCCTCCACCACACACACCACCACTACTGGCCTAATGTGCATTCGTATGTGCAAGGCTGTGCGTGAGCTTACTGGCGCACGCATGGCAGGGGCTGCATGCGTGCGCGCCTCCAACACTCGTTGAGGCGCGCACGGGGTGTTGCGCATGGTCGCAAGGCACGCTGCCAGCTTCCCATGACAGCCTTTGAACGCATGCTGAGGAAGGCCTGCTGTCCCTACAACCACCGCCAGCCTTAACTGGCTCATCAACCTGGCTATCAGATGATGTGCGGCGTTTGGTGGTTCTGTGTCCACATGCCCGTGGCTGTGGAAAAGGATTATGTGGCCCATTGGCACAGCCACGGGCATTGTGGACACACACGTACCAAACGCCACACATCGTTGGATGGCAGGTAGCGGATGTTGTTAATGAATGGTGTGCTCTGGGTCACCCTGCATGGGCCACCCACACTTTACTCCCTGGACACGCGCTGGCGCCTGTCAAATGCTCATTGTGGACGTGAGTCCATGTTAACGTGCTGTTATGGACCAGTGTTTCTACAACCCCACTGCTGTAATGCTGTCCTCCCTGCCTGCCTGCCTGCCGATGTGACCGATCACCGACCGCTTGCAGGTGAAGCCGGTGGACGAGGCGCTGCGTGCGCAGCTGTCAGGCAGCGGTACCGCCAAGCTGGCGCTGGACCTGGTGCAGTACGAGCCCAAGTACGAGCGCGCCTTCCTCTCCGCCCTGGAGTGAGTGGCGTACCGGTACCGCCGTGCTGTATTGTACCGGTACTGCTGGTGTGTGCCGTCGCGCCTGGAACAAAAAACGATGTGGCATTATGACCAGTGCACGGTCAAAACAGCCAGCTCAGGAGCTGGACCAATGTGACTTTGTGCAGCCATGCTGTACGATGACCGACTGCGTGTGCGAGTGTAGTCACAGTACGTCTGTGAGTGTGTGTATGCTCAATGGCGTGTGTGTGCAGGAACACGGTGGTGTGTGAGTCGTTGGAGGAGGCGCGGCCGCTGGCCTTCGACACGGGCCAGAGGCTCAAGGTGCGGGGGACAGCCTGTGCACCACCCAGATGAGAACCAGGTGGTTCGGTGGCGCGTGGGGCCCCACCGCGCTGCCTGGCGGACACGCTCGGGATGTAACATGGCAATACCAAGGGCCTATTGTGGCTTGCGTAATTGCGGCCTGCTGCACACACACATGCGCTCGTGCTGCACTGCTGCGGCTTCGACCGGGAGCCGTGCTGGAGTGGAGTGAAATGGGTGAATGGTGCTGCATCTGTGTTGTCCCGCTGTCGTGTCGTGTGGTTGCTTGCCAGTGAAAGCAGCAAGCGCTCCTTCCATGTTATATACCCAGCCTGACGCTTAGGTCGGGAGCGTTGTGTTGGGAATTGCATGCCGGACCCTCACAAGCAGAAACAAACGTGCAACCGTCAAATGTGTGTGTGCATGCATGCACAGGTGGTGACCTGCGATGGCACGCTGATCAACAAGGCCGGCATTATGACGGGCGGAAGCAATCCGGTGCGTGCCACCTGGTGTGACACAGTAAGGCATGCTGTTGAGTGTGTAGTGTGTGGCGGTGAAGTGGTAATGTGGGACGTTTAGGGGAGTTTTGGCGCGGAAAAGGCCTTGTGCCACCTGCATCGATTTTCAAATGCCTCATCTGTGGCGGACGATTGTTCAAGCAAAGTTATGCAGGCAGGCACATGCGCAGAATGCATTTCGTTCTGGCGTTATCTTCAGGCTGGCCCATGAGCTATTGCCTGCTGCAGTGCTGTTGGTTTGGGCTGTCAGGACGCGCAGGGCTCCCACTGGCGCGTTCACATACCATCACGCCCAATGCGCGTTTGGTCGAATTGTCGTTTGGCATGTGTGGTTTAGGCTTCGATTCCACATCAGGAGCTGCCCAGCTCAAGCTGATACTGCCCTCTGGCTGATGCTGATGATACAGTCTCGCAGGGCACAGGCAACGAAGGACCAACTAGCACCACTAGCGGTGACCACTGCCACGTGTGTGTCCATAAACGCGTATACGGTATTTTATTTTACACGTGTGTGTGCGTGACTGCGTGTGCATGTGCGTGCAGAACGACAACCGCGCAGCGCGGTGGGACGAGGCGCGCCTGAAGGAGCTCCAGGAGCAGCTCAGGGCGGAGCAGCGCATGCTGCAGGTAGGGGTCTGGGCCCGGCCGCCGGCGTCCTGATGTAGGGGTCTGCTGCAG
This sequence comes from Chlamydomonas asymmetrica, assembly GCA_001662385.1. Taxonomy (NCBI): domain Eukaryota; kingdom Viridiplantae; phylum Chlorophyta; class Chlorophyceae; order Chlamydomonadales; family Chlamydomonadaceae; genus Chlamydomonas; species Chlamydomonas asymmetrica. The sequence goes on from BDDA01000489.1 coordinate 87,982, forward strand.
GGGTCTGATGTGGGGGTGTGATGCAAGGTTCAGCTGCAGGGGTGTGATGTGGGAGTCGGATGTGGGGGTCGGCTGCAGGGGTAGGCGGACGCTGCGTTGTCGCACAGCTTCATGCCATGTGACATGGCCTTACTGACCTTGACTCGCTGTACCGCATGCATCACACCGCAGGATCTCCCGGACGAGCAGGATCTGGCGTACCAAGCCACCACGCTGGCCGGGGAGATCCAGGTGGACGAGCAGAAGCTGCGCTACAGGGAGGCCGTGGACAAGTAGGTGGCGGTGGCGGTGCCACACGCGCAGCGCAACGCCGCACACACACACACACACACACA
>BDDA01000490.1:9580-52889 GCA_001662385.1 Chlamydomonas asymmetrica
CATGCACGGCGACAGTGCAAGATGCCGTAACCTGAGCATTCTTGCGGCTGCACGCATGTACATGGTGCTGCTGCGTGACCAGCCTGCTGGGAGGCTATTGGTGCGGTGTCAGGGCTAGCAGCAGCAGCAGCAGCAGCAGCAGCAGCAACGCAGCAGGTGAGGCGCCAGAACCAGATGGCTAGCAGGAGCCGCGGTCGCGGCGGCAGGGGTGGCAGGAGGCTCCAATGCTGATGGCGGCGGGCACACTGACTATTCCGCCTTGGCGAGCGCTCGAGCGCTTCTCCTGATGCGTAGTGTGGCCTTAATGCAACACTTAGTCAGTTTGCTTGCTCGTTTTGCAGCACGTGACACGGTGATTTACCAATCAGAACAATCTCGCCGCACAAGAAATTTACTATGAGCACAACTCGCGGAATGTTGCCTGCTCAGCAGTGCACAAAAGGGAAAAGCCTGCAAGACGCTGAGGCAAAACCCCTCAATGGACACCTCCAGCAGGTGCATGCATGCGCTGTGCGGGCGCCTGACCACGAGGCGTTTGTGTCCTTTGCGTGGACTTAGTGGACTGGCTCGTGCCAGATCTGGCAGAACGCGATAGCTCTGGTGACGGTAGCATGTGGTAGCCCTGGACATTTTCCAGTGCCCGCTGCGTCACAGCCTCCAATACTGAGAGCTCGCCAGCCTGTTGGTCGCACTGCGCATGCGACAGCTTGCCTCGCTCGGCTGAGAATGCCGCTGGGTTTAGTGAATGAAGACAGCGAGGTACATACAGGAGGTGAACAGCAGTATGAACATGGATGAAAATCCACCTGAATAGCTGGTTGTGCAATAGGGTGAGGTGTCACCTGGGGCAGTGTTCTTGCTCAATTTGTGCTTATGTGAAGGGAACGAAACCAAACCAGCAGGACCAACCGAAACCAGCAGAGCAAAGGCAGAGATGTGCAAGCCCAGGGACAAGGGCAAGAGTCAGGATATATATGGCCAAATATATATTATGTAGGTGTTCCTGCTTCAGGCTTGTTGCTTGTACCAGCAGCAAGTGCGACACTACAACCGCTCCGGCACTGCTCCGGGATGCACCCTTCCACGTGCGTACCATGGGAATCGATGCTTACGGCCTGGTTTGCGACTTGTTGCATGACCATTGCGGCCAGCCATTCAAAGTGTTCCACACCACGCACCACGCACCACGTGATGTATATGCATGTAAGCAGTTATGTAAGCGTTTCCGGAAGCGTTTAGTGAGTTGCCGTACCATAATTGTACAACAGCAAGAACACTATGTCAAATCAACGGACAAGAAGGCTCCCTTAGTAACTATGGTGCTAGCAGGTGCCAGACATGCACATCAGCAATTACATCAGCAGGTCACACTGCCCAAATTGGTTCCCACGCGCTTCGTTCCCCAAGCGGTACGCAGTGTCAGCGTTCCTAGACGCCGGATATGAGGCTGTATCCACCCTGTAATCCCAACAGCATTCTCAGTCGTTCATCCACCACCATTTAAAAAAAGCCCGGAACAAAGCGTTCCCAGTCGAGGTTCCACTCCCAGGGCCAGGCCAGTAGGCTAGGGCCAGCTGCTGGCAAAGCCCTAGTAGGCTGTGTTCCCAGACAAATGGGTCAGGCTGGGTCAGGCGTTCCCTCGAAATGCGTAGACCGGCGAGGTGGGCAGGGATCCCAGCAACCAAGCAGATGGGAATGGAACTGGGAACGACGTGTTGCCGCTGGGACAATGCTGGGACCTTTTGCCATGACCATGGCCCTGGTGCCTTGTGCATTGAACCACCGAGGGAACTCAACCAACGAACAGAATAAACCCTGAATGAACAACTCACAGGCCTTTGTACTTCTCGGCCGTCTCGTTGGTCGCCCGGACCTGAACTGTCGACGTCCTTCACCTATGGAGGGCATATGGCATGCGGCTGGACGCTGGTAACACTGGCTGAAAGCATCGTCCTGCTGAACCCATCCACACTGGTGGGCCTGCCTGGGCCTGCAAGCTGAATGCAAGCTGTACTGTGCGAACAGAAAGGCGATGGAATAAACTACTGTCAGAGGCAGGTCACAGGATAAGTAGGGGCGCGCCTTGCAGACTGTTGCAGGTTATGGATGGTTTGTCCAGCCTGCAAGCGTGCATACCAGAGGTTTTTGTCCAGAAGCAGGATTGAAGCGGGTCTGGGAACCAAGGATGCGTAACAAAGTTGCGTCAATACGTTCATAAGCAGGCTGGATGGCAAGTTGCAAGTTGGGAGCTGTACACTGCCAGACAGTCCGTGATGTATAGCCCTGAGACAAACAAACAGCGCATCATACCTGCAGCAGCGTATTGGAGTCGAATGGTAGATTCTTGGCCTTGGCCTGGATCGAGCTGCTGCCAGCAGAGGGGAAAATACTAAACAAGGTGCTGATACCATTTGCTTGTTCACATCCAAGCTGTGCTCGTTTGCAGCTGCTTTCGCCTTGCAGTAGCTGTTGCCCAATGCATGTGATCAAGGTCATTGATCACCGAACTCTTTGCTCGCGAGTTTGCATTCTGCCTTGACACACGTACATAACCACACTGAGAGTTCAAGCTTCGTGCCACGACTTGGGTATGGTAGCTTGCTTGGCTGCATGGAGTAATCAAAACGACTTGCTTTGGAACTCTCCCTACATACTTGCGCGGGTGAGCGAGTGTCACCTGGCTGGTGTGCTGCTGTTCAGAGCAAAGCTTCTTAAGGCATAACTCGCCTCAGCGGAATGAACCTGAGCTCTGTCAGACACCTTTGCCATTCTATGGAGCGCTGTCTGCCGTACGCAAGAAGAAATCCAGGCACTGTTTGCTTGGATTGTATGTATCAGTAGTTTGCGCTTGTCACTGTGCCCTTGGTGGTGTTATATGTTGTTCTTACTCCCCCGTTTGTGCGTGCTTGCTACTTCCTTGCTTGCTGAGAACGCAGAGGAGTTCTGCATTACTATGAGGGCGACGACAGGGATGGGAGCTGCCCGGCCAACACCCAGGACATCAGCGCACAGTCGGACGAACCTGTCCCCGTTGGGTCGTCAGAGTCGCGCCACCATTGTGACACGTCATCATGGCAGCCTGCTGGCACGTCGACTGGCGTCACCAAGAACTATCTCTTCCATGTGAGCAGCAATTAATTACACCACTCTAGAATGATGAGTGAATTTGATGAGTGTATGCTGTGTTTTGTTGTTTGAAGCTTGCTCCGTCCGTCTGTGCAGGCCTTCAGTTGAGCGCAACCTGACGGTCCAAGTTTTTGAAGACCTGAATGCGCAGGTACGTGCGTCAAGCCAGGTCTGTGTTCACCACGGGCTATTAAGAAAGGCACTGCATTATCATGGAAAAGGTCTCGGAGCGACACACAGAGGGTATCGGGGCAACTGCTACAACCTTAAACCTCCTAGGCCAAAACCGGTCACCTCTGAACCATTTTGACGCCTCACAAGGTCAGGCTTTTGCCGCTTGTGTGTCTTGTCAGAAGCGTGCAACCTGTCGCGGTTTTCGGGGCGGGTGTGCACAAAGCTGCCACGGTGCATTACTACTGTATGCAATCTGTATGCATAACTGTATGCATGGCACCACACGCGTGAAACATCGACATCAGGTGCGCTAGGAAAGTGCACAATGGGTTTGAGGAAGCTAGCTGCCCGCATAGCTCTGTATGTGCCCTGCTGCCCTCCACAGGCGGCAACACACACCCGAGCCAGCCGCCCACACTAGCGACACTCAAAAGTCATGAGCATAAGGAGCAACAGCGAGCTCCCTGGAAAATGTTCGCTGGGAAGCTGGTAGTGTGTGGCTTTGACCAGGATGTTGTTCTTGCTGCAAAGCGCGATGCATCTTGGCTCACTTTAAAGACGACACGACCTGCGTGCAGAAACGCAAACCAGTAAACCAGCAGGCGCGGCCTTCTAGGCCTCCTATGAAGAAGTCGACCGCTGTGGCCTCAGACTGTAAGGTTCTAGTCGGGGTGGCAGCTGCACGGTGCGTGTGGTGTTTGACAATATTGATTGGGCAATTGATTGGGCCCACAAAATTGCCCGCAAGGCCAACAAGGCCGCAAACGACGCGATAGAGACCGGGCACATGCACATGCACATACACGATTTGTATGTGTGCGCATGCACGTGCATATGGCCCATTCCGTGTGGTATGGACCTTTGACGGGCAAGTGCATGGGTGGGTACATGTATGTGCATGCACGCACACGCACGTGCGTTTGCACTACTGGGTGTTGGTCTGTGTGGGTGTGGGTGTATGTTGACTGACATGTTACGTGGGAGCACGTGTATATGCGCGCGTGTGTGCTAGGAAGAGGCGTCCGTGGCCGGGGACCATGTGATCCCTGGGGGCCGTGCAGTGTGCATATGCTGTTCTGGGGTGGCCGCCTGCACGCGGCGGGAGCTGAATGCCACCGGTGTGTGCTACATGTGGGTGTGTGGGGTCTCCCGGGTCGGCAAGGTATGGACTGGGAGGTGCCCTTTGCTTTCTTTATATCTGTGCTTGTCCAGCGGCGCTAAGGCTGAAGCTGAACGCTCAAGAGTTCAGCACGGGCGCGAGGGCACCGCAGCCCGGAATGCAGGGCAAGTGCACGTGAGCAGGGCAAGGCAGAGCGACAGACCTAAAACTGGCTAGAGCTCAGTAACAACAACGCGGTGCGGCAATAGGCAACACTTCAGGTCACAGCGAAAAGTCACCGAATGGGGGGCGTGAGCAGCGTTCAGGCATGTCAGGGGTCCAGGGCCAACCCCAAGTGCGTAAATGCAGCTGTTGAGCTTGGGTGGGGTGTGCAGAGCAGGTTGGCAGCATGCAAGGTGAGAGCAGCGGCTGGCGAATGTGCAATGCCACGCACAGGCAGGAGTGTGTGTGTGTGCATGCGTGCGTGCCATGCATGGTTGTGGGCGGCGCAGGTGTGCACATGCATGGTGTGTTTACTCATGGTGTGCTTACTCATGTACCCAGTGAGCTTGCTTCCCTTAGGACCGTGCAGTGTGTATGCGTATGAGGATAGAAGCTGCACCCGCCGATGGCGACGTGACTGCGCTGATCTGATGGCTGCCGCAAAACAAAACAGCTGTCTGATGGTCGTCCGACATAAACGTTGGCTTTAGTAAACACGGTCCGTCAGTGGGGTGTGCTAAAGCATCTGAGCTGAAGCTCAGTCTCTTCCAGCTGCTCTGAGAAGAGCGATCAGAGTTGTGGAAGGCTGGAGGGCACCCCAGCCCGGAATGTAGTCCAAGTGCACGTGAGCAGGGCAAGGGAGAGCAACCAAGAACTAAATTGCATGCAGGCATGCGGCCGTAGGCGTGCACGAACTTTGTGCGTTCTTGTGGGCATGCGTGCATAAAAGGTGTGGGCGGGTGGGAGGGCATGCATAGTGTGCATGCATGAGAGTGTGTGCGTGCATGGCCGGATTCCAGGCAAGGACCGGGACGCGCGATGACATGCTTGTACATGTGCGTAATTGCTCAGCAGTTTGCATGAAGAGGCTGCGTTAGGTGCACGCACCATCATGCACGACAAGGACAGCTTATGTTGCACCTTGCGTGTGTAGGAGAGGGACTGCAAAGGAGTAGTGTTATTTCTGCACGGCTTCTCGCGTGTACCGGAAAATTACACAGCCATCTTCAAGGCCTTGACGGCACGTGGCCTCATCGTGGTCGCGCCCGTCATACCTGTCACCTGCACGGGCTTTGCTTTGCCATCGACGTACGAGCAGGTGAGGTTTGTTGGATTGCGCGCTTGCTGCAAGTATGTGTCACTCAACACGCCCTGTCTCTACTCTCTCCCTCAGGAATGTTCAGTGGCGCAAGACCTGCATGTCGTCCATCCTGCACACATCGACTAGCCGCAACACCATCTTAGTGCATATGCATGCTTTGTTCCAGTGTGCTATGTTGGGGCTGAATGCGGTAGTAGCAAACACGACGCCGGATATCGGCTAGTAGTGCATGTATCATCATGGTGTTTAGTGCATAAATCCTTGTGTGCAATGCAGCCATTCATGATAATCACTTTTGACATGCAGATTGAGTACGTGGGGAGCGCAGTGAAAGTTGCAAAGCTCGTTTTCGGTCCGAACAACACAAAATGGGAGAGCCCCACGCTGCAGAGGGTTCATTCGACCTTGTCAGAGCTCGACAAGAATGGCAACCCAATAAAAGGCATCATCGGCCACTCAATTGCTGGTGAGCGATCCATGCATGGTGGCAACTGCAGCAACACCCTTGCCCGACGTTGCCATTGCTTCCATCCACATACCGGTAAATTGCAAAGAGACCCTCAGGTTCAAACCACACGCTTTGTGCGAGCCTTGCTGCCTAGGCGCTACAGTATATGGTGCTGAGAACTGCTGCTCCCTTGCTCCCGCCTACCACGTGCACTCATCACGCACTTGCTTGTTATGCTCGCTGGGCCTCGGCAGTCGGCACGCACTCAATGGCCTGTTGTTGATGTTGAGTACCGGTATGTTGAAGCTATATGAAAGCCAATCCGAGAGTGGGGAGCACAACACACAAAACCCGGAATGCACTGATTTAGCACGCACCTGGGGCCTATCATGTGCGCGTTCCTACAAACCATCATTGTGGCATGCAATTGTATGGCCATCACCCCCATTCCAGCCAGCCGCGCTTCTAAATTCAAGGAGCAGATACCCGGGATCGCATTGGTGGTAGTAGAGCTATTGCAACAGGTGGTAATCAAGCTTTGGCTGGTTGGAGTGTGGTGTGTGGGGGTGATGCAAAGGTGGGGTGAGGTTGGGTAAAATAAGTGTTGGGAAGGCGACGATGTGTAGATATATGAACGTGCACATGCGTGTTTCATAGGCTGGCTGACACTAGTGCATGGTGCACACACGTTCTTGCCTAAAACAAGTGATGGGTGTGGGCATTCGTGCACCAAGTGGAAGGTGCACCGCAGGTCACTGCTAGGCTGCCAGTGCCTGTATTATGTGGGTAATGTGGTTGGGTGCGTGATTGTAACATATGAACCCCGGTGACCTCAACTGTGCCGCCCCTTCAACCTTCAACGTTGCCACTCTGTCTTATCGTTGCCCTTTGCTTCAGGTGGTCTAGTCCCGGCAATCATATCACAGAGTCAGGTTGCGCTCACTCACATGGTGTTGCTGTCGCCAATGGTGGGGCATGAATGCCCAAGCCCACCGGATGGGGAGAGACAACGCGCAGGCGACCTGGTCAGCGAATTGACACCAGAGAAGGCAATAGCGGGCGAGACATTTGCGTATACCATGCCAAGGCGATCATTGGTGATGACAGGAGAATGGGACTTGCTGCCTCCCACTGGCGAGGTCAACGACCGATTCTTGAAACCGTTGGAACGCACGTCACGCCGATACGAAAAGAAGACCGTAAGGTCCAAAGAACTGCCGTATGGCCATCATTTTGGCTACTGCGACGTCAACGTTGGTTTTGAAGAACCATTGGCCTTACTATTAACCACGATGGCCTTGGCTGATTCTTGGGAACTTGATTCAGAAAAAAAAAGCTTGGCTAGTTGGATGATTCGCATATTGCTCGTCCCCGTCATCGCCCTTCCCCTCACCGCCGTGCTTGCATTCTCAACCCTCGTCGGCCTTGCCAGGAATTCGGCCTTGATCGTGCGTTCGCTCATCGCTGACCCATTTCTCTCATCACTCCTCTTGCAGCAGTGTGCAGCTCAGTCTATGGTCCTACAAACATTATTTAACTCGAAAGGCAAGGCAGGGACCAACATACGGCGAGGCGTTTTGGCCGTGTTCGGTTTGGGCAGTTTGGCCCTGATCTTTGACCTTGCAAACGTGGAGACATATTCGGACAATAATAGCGCAACAAAGGCAAGCGGATTCTTCCTTGTTGTTTTATCAGCGCTGGTCATACTGGAGGCGTTGTGGGCGATCGTGGCAAGCGTTGAACAAGGGAGACCTGCAAGGGTGAGGTGTCAAGTTACGTTCTTGATGTGTAATGCATGGCCAACAACACACATGCATGGGTGATGCATGCATGGCAATGCATCAATAGGATGATGTATGCGTCAATGCCTGGCCTGGTGTTGCATGCACACTTGTGTCAGGATGAGGTTTCCGTGGGGCCTTGTTGTGTGATTTGTTTGTGTGGGGCCGTGAGGTGTGCATATGCTCAAGAATCTGTCGAGTCTGTATGATGACGATGACCACGCATTCTTGCCTGTTAGTTGGGGTATTGGGGCAAGGACATGGTGCATTTACTCAGACCCAACTCATGGTGACAATTCACTTGCAGGATGAGCTCATACGTTTCCTCGGCTTGGGTGACTCCAAGGGAGAAGTTACGTTTCCTCGTTGGCTTGAGTGACTCTAAGGAGAAGCAACGCGAACGAGGCATGGAGACGCCACAACATGATCGATGGCGGCACCAATTCAATCCTCCGTTGGAACATAGTGACGCCATGATGATATTAATATCACCACAATATTGTGGTGATACTGTGATAATCCATGCCAGGTCAGTGAAATCATAGTGACTTGACCGGCCAGGTAGAACCCTAGTAGCAAAACACGATGTGAATGTTTGCGATCTTTACTGGACGACCCCAGGCTGTGCTGGTTTCCTTGTGGCTGTGCTGGTTTCCTTGTGATTCCATGGCGAAGTACGGCGATGGCGAATACCAACAGCATAAACCATTGCATGTGCTGAGTTCCGGCATTATTATTGGTGAGAATAGGACATCGTTTGGAGTTTGGACCCATGTCATGGCATGGTGTTGTTGTAGTCACAGCACGACCCTGTGAGCATTGCACCCTGCCTGCATCGTCTGTCTTACACCGTCCTTGCTTCCTTAATCCTAAGGTTAACCGATGGAATTCGTGAAATCTAGAGCTACTACAGCCTCACACATGTTGGGGTATTGACCTGTACCATACCATTGGTGTTAGTCGAGCATCGCACCAGCCCATCCTCTGTTGGCGTGCGAGGCAAAGCCACCGCATGTTTCATGTTGCTTGGGTCCTTAATGTTGGTCATCGCCTTGACTGCAACCACCTAAGGAGGGGTAGAGTGCGTGCCCGGATGCAATTTCGCTCACGTAAGCATTCATCTCTTCTAGGCACGCAACATGTCGCCGCCGCTGTAGGTTCTTCCCCTTGCGCATGTAGAGCTGACCTACGCTCCCTCAGTGGCAGGGCTCAGGGCTGCGCTGCTGTGTGACGCATGCAGTACATACAACTCGGCGAGCGGCTCTTGCTTGATTTGCGGCCACCACACGCACTGCGGGTCAGCAGACAACGGCAACAGAATCCACCTGCATCCTCCTCCCCCTGGCACCCACAGCCATGCGCAGTGATGAAGAGCCCAGATGAGGTGGGCTCTTCATCACTGCGCACACACCAAATCAGCGGCCCACCGCATTTCGCAGCCACGTGCATCTGGCAGGTCAAGCACACGCATACATACAGTGCACGGCAACCAAGGTGTGTCACCAGCTGCAGGTTGCAAGGGGGAACACATATGTGTGCAACATGGCGGATGGCACAACATCGTGCACACCACATGGTGTCAGGACGATGCAGGTGGCGCGTCCAAGAGGCATCCATCATTATGGGTGCCGCCAGCAGGCAATGAATTGCAACGATAACAAGCAAGAGTGCACAGGTGATTAGGTTGTCAGATCAGTTTTGGGTCAGTCCCATGACAAATTGACAGGAGAGGGGAGTCCATGCTGCTGTGGTTAATCCTACCCATCACTGCACACAAGTTGTCCTGATGCTGGGCAGTCTTATCGTGTCAAGTGCATGCTGTCCACACCCAAGCCTGCCTGCCTCTCGGTGCGCCTACCAGCAGATTCGTGCCAGCAATTTACAGCCTTACAAGCTGCACTCTTGGCCACCTGTTGTAATATATACGTCAGCAAACAAGCGGTTTGCAGCAGACGTGTGGGCTGCTGTTCGCTGCTGCCATTTGGGGCTGGTTGTGCGGTGCCTGCAACCAACAGTTTCACACCTGCTTCATCCGACGCTTGTTATATGCAGTTCCAACCTCTTCATTACCTCATCTCCCTGCAACCCTTCTTCAGCTTGACCACGCTCGCATAAGGCTGACACCAGCGACGACGTCAAAATGATGCTCAAGCGCGTGGGTCAGGTCGCTCCCGACGATGGCCTGACAGCAGCAGCACCCGCTGCACCCACAGCAAAGGAGCTGGCGGCAGCTGCTGCCTCTGCCTCCAAGCTGTCCGACCATGACGACCGCACTCCGTCGGGCTCGTTGCTATCATTGGCAAAATCACCGTCCGCACCCTTCCTGCGCTGGGCCAAGCGCTCCGCAAGCGTGGTCGACTCACAACAGACCGAAAAGGTGCACGGAGAGCAAGGCGGGCGAGACCAGCAGCAGCAGCAGCAACAGAACTTCATTATCCGTAAGCTCACCATGCCGTGGTCGCCTGCATTTGCCTCTAGGAGGGCTCCACCACCAAGCCCTGCTGCGGCATGCGCTTCCAAGACAGTAGCAGCGCCGGCGGCAGCAGCAGCGGGCTTTGCGCGGGAGGCGGGCGACGAGGCGGCAGCGGTGGAGGCGATAGCGGCGGCGCGTGCCGCGATGAGCGCCGCCCAGCGCGCCGCTGCCATGCGCACGCAGAGCGCGCCCGCGTCGCGCCTGCTGGCAGACCTGGGCGCAATCGCTGAAGCAGCAGCAGCAGCAGCACCCACCGGGCCCGTGGATAGCAGTGGCATGAACTTTGATCGTATGCATGTGGATGAGGCTGTTGGTGGCATGCAGTATCCAGTGGATTCATGTGCGCTTGCTGGCTTGTTGCATCCGCAGCAGGAGCAGCTGCAGCAGCCTGCTGCTGTCCCGGAGCCCCTCAAGCCGTCCATGGCCCCCCTGAAGCAAGCCCTAGTGAAGCCCTCCCCACTGCAGCAGCAGCAGGAGCAGCAGGGTGGGGGCCAGCAGGCAGCAGCTGGTGACCGCTGGCAGCAGCAGGACGACAGCCTGGCCAGCTGGCAGACAGCGCATGGCAGCAGCGTGCCCGCCTCCGCCTCCGCCTACAGCAGCTTCACACGCACCTCCCCACCCCTCACCCCCCTCTCCTTGCCTGTGGAAATATTGGAACCAACGCTGTCTCCAACCCCACCGCCTGCTGCGCATGTGGGTCCCCCATTGTCGGCTTCCGCTGCGGTGCCGCCGCCGCACCATGCATCGCAATCAATCGCTTTGTCTGCCTCTGAATCTGCGGCCCAGCAGGGGCGGCAGTTCCGGCTCAGCCCGCCGCCGAAAGCTGCCCTGCTGGCTGCTGCGCCGGATGCGGTAGCGCCAGAGCAGCGCTCGGCATCGTCGTCGTCTCTCGCAGGTGGCGCAGCAACGCATGCCGCCGCCGCTGCCAGCAGTGCTGCATCTGCAGCAGCGCGCTCCCCTGCCGTCCTCACAGATCCTGCCGGGTCCGCACGCACGACCGCAGCAGCGGTGGACGCAGTGCCAGCTGCCCACACGGCGATCAAGGTTGGGCTCGCCTCTGCTACTGCCGCTACTACCGGAGCTGCCACTGCTGTCAACCCGTGCATCATGCGGCTGGAGCCAGTGCGTGACTACGTGGTGCTCCCGGCGCTGATGCCGGTGCTGGTGTGCTACTGGGCGCTGGCGCACGCGCTGGCGTGGCTGGCCACGTACACGGTGCTGCCATCCTACCTGCTGGCACAGGTATGACTCTATCAGCGACTGAGTGACTGTTTGGCGATGGATGGCATCACGTTCAGTAGCGCATGCAGTCATGCAATTGTAGACCGTACACCTGCAGACAAGAACTCTGCTGAGCGCTGATGATTTTAATGCATGCAGATCGTTTCAGATAGCAGTCGCGATCAGGTGTTTGATGTGCACAGGGTCCGCACGGCGTAGTATGCACAGTTCCATCTGGCAGTGGGGATTACCAACCAGCCGGTTCCAGCCGGTTCCATCCGGCAGCGGGGATCATCAAGCAGCCGGTTGCGCCTTGCTGCGCGCGTCACATCACCAAGGATGCCTGAGGATACATGCATGCGTATCTTCACGGTAGCAAACAGCTGATGCAGCTGTGCTTGAGCCATCCTTCAATCGAGTGATGAATGAACACAATGTGCGAGAAGCTGCGAGTGCACAAACCCACTTCCCCGCGCAGCTCCCACGCTGGGGTAGTTTTGAGGTGGTGGTGAAGAATAAGAGCCGCATCTCAACACTCGGATGAGCCTTCCAGCAGTGCGGCTACCGCATGCTGCCTTGAACCTGCGCTGCCCTGACGCCACATACACTCCCCTGACGTCACGCCGCCTTGGCACCACTAACGTCACGCCTCCCTGATGGCCTGTTTGGCCTGATGGCCTGTTTGGCCTGCTGGCGCTGGTGTGGCCGCTGCTGCTGCAGCGCCTGTACTGGGCCTGCCCCTTTGCGCTCAGGGCGTTCCAGCTGCTGGGCCCGGTCAAGGGGGGGCTGGCGCGCCTAGGCTTTGAGGCCTCCTACTGCATCAACACGCTCACGCGCCTCTTCACGCTGCCCATACGGCCCCACCTCCCCGCCTTCTACATACTGGGCTTCCCCGTGAGTTGTGCCCTACCGGTAGCTACTGTAGTCCAACGGACACGCCCGGTGGGTCTGTCCACAGTCGTGCAGGATCCAGACCAACACAGAACACACGCTGTAGTAGCTCTGTCCACAGCAGTGCAGGATCCACACGCAATCTTGTGTGGATTGCCGGCTAAATGATGGCCTCCGCCGGATTGCAGACATGCGGCCGTCCAGCAGTCCAGCACAGCAGAACTATGCGGGGGTGCGTGAATGCGTGACACGGTTCATTTTGCATCGTGCATGCTCCGTTGGTTGCCAGGAAAGACACATATGGGTCAGTGGCCATATGCAGCCATGCACGCTGACCAGAGCGCTGCACTGACCAAGTCCACTCATGCGCGTGCGCATCCGTGCATGCAGAAATGCGGCACCACCTCGCTGGCGGCCCACCTCAAGCGCCACGCGGGCATCAGCGGCGTTGACGGCCTTCCCTACCATGAGGCGCTCAGCAAGGAGTCACACTTCTTCGAGGGTGGGTTATGGGAAAGAGCGGCCATAGGGCCATGCGGTGTGATTCCCGTGGGGCCATGCAGTGTGCATCTGCATATGCGTAGGGTGGGTAGGTTGAATGGTGAGGACTGCTGGCAGGCTGCCAACGTTCATGAGATGAGGTTCCTTGGGTCAAGCAATCTCAACAGAGCCCGCTTGTGCTGCAATTTAGGCAGAAAGCATGCCATGTGTTCCCACCAGCGTAACTCTCTTTATGCCGTTGCCAGCATGCATCGGCTTGTGGGGGCGGATCAACAGCGGTTGACATGTACGAATGCCATGCTGCCGTGCGCTACCTACCTGCAGGCGTGCTGGGCCGCTCCGGCGCATGCTGCGGCGCCACCCCGCTCTTCCGCATGTGCTTCCCCTCCATCATCACCGCGTGGTGGTCCCGCGTGGTCATGCGGCGCGCGTCAGGCGGAACGGTGCGTGCAGGCGACCGTGCCCTGCCTAAGCAAGCAGTTGCCTAAACAAGCAGTTTCCTAAACAAGCAGTTGCCTAAACAAGCATTGCAATCGCAGTGATCACTTCGCAATTGCATTCTGAGCTGACCAAGCATAGGCACTCCGGCACCTGTAAGCACTCTGTGTGAACATTTTTAGGAGTGATATTCGCCTCACAAGCCGAGGCCTCATTGCATGTACTCCACTGACCACACCCAGTTTCTCAGCACGTAATCCCGGCCCCATTGGCCCCATGCCGATCTTTTCTCCATTTTGCAGTGGATGTGCTTCGACGCGTGCCCCGTCCACGCATGCCTGCCGCACGTCGCCCCTCGCATCGCTGCGCTGACGCCGCACGCAAAGCTGATCTTCATGGTGCGTGATCCCGGACCAGGGATTTTCAGCGCGGAGATCATGGTGAGTCAGCATCCGTGTGCAGATCTCCGTTTGTACGCACTCTGAGCGACAGATTATTGTGCCGGATTGTATGTGACATGGCATACCGTAGTCAATGTGAAATTGAATAAGGTGCTGCATGCAAGCCAGGGGTGGTGCTGTCCAGTCCGTGCAGCCTTTTTATTGGGTGGGCGGGTGCGACAGCAATCAGCATCGCAGTCTATGTGGTTGACAGGCAGGCGGGGGTTGGTGGCGGGGGCAAGGGACGTAGGGGATTGAGCAAGGATGCAGGATCTAATCGTTTGCAGTAGCAAATATAGCCAGGCATCAATGCATGCTGCTGATTCCATGACAATGCCATGGCCCCTGCTGAGCATGCACGTCTGATGAGCCGTGTCAATGAAGTGTGTAGCAAACAGAACTCACGGCAATACACCACATGCGGGTCAAGGACAGGGATGTGGGAGGTGCAGCCAGGAGTTACCGTGCCGCTGCGTGAGCTTGCATGATGTGCGTGATCTGCATACTGGGATGTGCATGCAGCTGCGTGACCTTGGCCTGGACCTCCCCTGGAGCCTTGCCGAGCCCATCACGCAGCCTGATGACGCGCGCTTCACGGTGAGCGATGCCTTCATTCATTGATGGACTTAAGATGCCTGTGTACAGCCCAACACAATTAGGACTTGCACACGTCGACCATCACCCAGGCAGGCGCAAGAGCAGTGTGCAGCCGGAAGGCAACAGTCGGGTGCTGAAAGCGCACTCATGTGCAGGGTTTGTTTGGGGCGTATGGGACTGATGTATTGGTATTCCTGGCTCATCAGCCGTACGGTCCCAGGCTGGACAGCGCTCGTGAGCGGCGGCTGTGCATGTGACGGTGTATCAGCATGCACCAGCCCGTGGCCTAATGCCCTGGTGTGCAAAAACTGAGGCGCCAAAAACTGAGGTGCGTGGCATACGCATGTTATGTGTGAAGCTGCAGCCAGCAGGCCAGCTCCATTCAAGCATGCAGGCGCGATGCAGTGCTGTGCCCAGGTTGTGCCTACACCGTTGGATGTGTTGAGGCCGTGTCACCACCGTCAGGGTTGCCAGGGAGTGCTTCCTGCAGGGCCGTGCAGTGTGCATATGCATGATGATGGAAACTGCACCTGAGGGCGGCGAGGTGTCTGGGCTGATCTGGCGGCCGCTGTAAAACATACGGCGGTCTGATAGTCGTCCCAAACGGGCATTGCGGAACATCATTGAAGGTGTGAGGAAAGTATCTGTGCTGGTGCCGCGTGTCGTGCCTGCCGCTGCCTGCAGGTCCCTGAGGAGGTGACGCGCCTGTGGGGCGAGCTGGCAGCGCTGCCGCCCTGTGCGCCGCTGCCCGAGGCGCTGCCCACCACGCTGTACGGCAGCCTGGGGGCGCTGCTGCAGTGCGCGCAGTATGATGAGCTCATCAGGCAGTACACCGACCTCTTCCCGCCGGAGAAGTGAGTGTGGTTGAATGAATATACCGTCTGTACATAACCTACCTAGTCAAAGTGAGTGCGCGTTAGACTTTAAACTAGTTGAAGCATGAAAGGACTCCTGCGCTCTTCTGGGCCTTGCCACGGCTTTGCATGCATTGGAGTAAGTAGAGGCAGCCGTCACTGGGTGTGCAATCCGTCGGCCTCTTCTGGCAGCCGCGTGTTGATAGCAGGGCAGGGCCAGGACTTCATTTTGCCACTGCAGTTGCAGCACATGCACAGTTCCCCTGACCTCACACGCTGGCAATGCATACACCCTCGCATTGAAGGTAGGCTGCATAACCACGCAGCATCCATGCGTGAGGGCAGTGGCGCATGCTGACACGCGTATCCCCACATGACCATCTGCTTTGTTTCCCCATTCCCTGTCATGTCACCTGAGCAGCATCATGGTGATCAACTTTGATGACTTTACCAAGCACACCGAGGCGGTGGTGAAGCAGGTGCTGGAGTTTGTGGGCGCACCCACGGATCCGTACACGTTCCAAAAGGCGCCACCGTCTATGGCCAACGCATACAGGCAAGCATAAGCTTCCCCCCTTGCCCTTGCCCCCCGGCCCTGCATTCCCCACAGACTCACACCTGCCATTCAGCTTACGCCATGACCTTGTAGCTGGGGGTGTCTGGGCGTGATATCGAGCAACGTGGCATGGCCCCGTAGAGGAAAATGGAATGGAAGGATATGCATGCACGATATGCATGCGGTTGATGGTGAAAAGCCCCAGGATTGGCAAGGTGTACCAGCTCGCTTATGCTTGCGTGTGCAGAATACGGTCAATCATACATCGCAGTCAAAGAGGTGCATGATGCCCTGGTTTCATGATGCACAGCCTGGACTGCACAACCCTAGTGGTGGCTTGTCAAGCACACGCGCTAACCAATGATTAACGGCTCGGCTTACTGTGCGACATCCACGGTCACCAGTTGTCCCCCACTTGGACTAAGCAATCCTGATCACTACGTTACGGTATCATACCGATAAATCCAATCCAGCCTGCACATCAACCTTGGCGTGTGCTGTTGGTTGCTAAACGCAGGGGCAGGAAGATGCACCCCAGCGTGGCTGAGCGCCTCCGGCATGTGTTTGCGCCCAGCAACGCGCGTTTGTACGCCATGCTGGGACGCGACCTCGGCTGGCCCCTCCCCACCAGCACCCCACCAATGCCACCACCACCCCCTCATCCACAGCAGCAGCAGCAGCAAGTGGTGCAGCAGGATCAGCAGCAGGAGGAGAGCAGCAGCAGCCGGCAGTCCTAGCAAGGGCCCCGCCAATCGCACCTGCAACACAGTACGCAAGTTGCCGCCGGCCATACCGCTGTCGGAGGTGCAGCCTAGCGTATGCCGGCGTGCTGCCTGCCGCAGCTCCCAGCGGATTGCCTCAGCCGTGCTGATGTGTGCCCCCCCGAAATGTGGAGGCATTGCCTGCATGTGCCATGCTGGGGGTGGGAGGCATTGGGCCTGAATTGGGGCCCCCTGGGCAGGTGTGAGTTGCGGTGTTATCAACACCGTGTGCGGCGCGTGCCCATGCAAGCAGCCATGCTGCTTCAGGTCAAGTCATTGCAGGCAGCATTGCATGGCAATGCGGATTGCACAGGAAACCGTGCTGATTGCACTGCGGTATTGGTATTGCAACCTGTTCGTCTATTACGCCATACTGCAGTTGGCAACTAGGATTACATTTTATGAACACGCAGCTGCGGTACTGCACGGCATACATCTTGTTGCCGGCATCCTGGCCAGGCGGTGGCAAACGGAACATGCATTGCTCGTTGCTCATCGCCTTGCCAGGGGAACTCGGGGGGCAGTGAATGAATCAGCCGCCTGCATCACCATGCAAGCCAAGGATGCATGCATCTGTGCCCGCATCACGATTTCTTTATTTGAATCAATCACGGGGTCAGCCGCCATGAGATGCGCTTATGAGTTTTGAATCCCTGGAGGCGGAAGGCATGCGTGCGGAGGTGCAGGGCTGCATTGTACTGGATGACTCGGTGCAGGTGGTGCAGCGCGGGGGTGCGCCCGGTGTCTTATAAAAGCATCGCCGGCACGCGAGGTGGGAGCAGTATGCGGCAGCGGTGTCATGATCGCAAACCGTACTGCTACTGAATACGCTCGAATCAATTTATGCTGCAATGAAATGTGTGGACAAATGCAAGCAGTTCGTGGCGGTGGGCAGCGAAGGCCATACGTCATATTCTAGAGGATGTGCGCGCCCAAGGCTGCAGGCAGGCGTGTGTTGTAAGTAAATATTCCCTACAGTGCTGTACAAGGTCAGCACGTGGTTTCGGGGGCGGGGTAGTGCTACACAAGTCAGTAAGTTCTGCACTTGCTTCCGGGGGAGGGGGGGGGTAGTGCTGCTAGTGCAACACGGTACCGGTGCCGTAATTCAGTAATTGTCATCGCGACCAGGCCGTAAGCATCCATAACGGGTATAAAAGAGCCTGTCAGTCCCAGACCATGCTCAAACCGTAGCTGCAATAAATGAACCTGTCGGCCACGCATTAGCCTGCATGACGTCTGATTCCGCCACGATTCTCGACTCGAGGGCACTGCTTCCGGCCTCACTCGTGTCGATGCATGCCCATCGACGCTCTGCGGCGATGTTGATCGCAGTATACGCTGGTAGTAACGCGCGGTAGCGGCATCCAGAAGCAGCAAAACAAGCATACAGTGGGTGGGGGTGGCAGAAGGCGAGGCGGCGCGGGGAAGCGATGCACAGCAGCGCAACGTGTAGAGCCTACCGTCGGGTCAATCGAGAAAAGCGCTGCACATTTTTCCGGGAAGCAATCAGCCAGGAGCAGCGACAAACACCAATGCCGAGCTGCCGACGCTTGTGGGTCAGCGTGCGACGAGCCAGTACCCGTGCCTGCAGTGCTGCAGGCAGGGCAGAGCATCACCACTGATAGCGGGGTGCGCGGCTACAGCCCTAGGCTGTCATCACAGCAGCAGCGCGCGTGCCGGCGCAAGCGGCAGCAGCAGCAGCAGCGCATGAGCGCCTTACCCAGCCGCCTGAACACGCCGCCCCGTGCCTGCATGGCAGCGGCAGCAGCAATCAGCGGCGCCGGCCAGCATGTCCCGCTTCAGCCTGCTGAGGGGGTTGCTGTCAGCCGTTGCTGCCGCTGCCGGCGGTGGCGCTGCTGAAGGCGCTGCAGAACGCAGCAGGGGCGTGATCTCCGTAGGGGCGCTCGTGTGGGTGCGGGCCAGCGCAACCGGCGTTGGCCGCGCTATGTCCAGCCGCCCGCAGACAGCTACCACCGCCACAGCGCCTGCGCCTCTCATAGCAGCGCCAGCGGCAGCAGCGGGGGGGGGCGTGGGAGCAGCCGCGTCAGGAGCGGCCAGCTGCATGCTTGTGGCGGGGGGCGCTACTGGGCGTGTCGTCGCGCTGACGCTGCCGGAGGGGCCGGCGGCAGGCGCCTGCGCCGCCGGTAGCTGCCGCCTGACCCTCTGCAGGAGTCATCAGCACAGACAGGGGGCACAGGCAGGGGGAGCAGTTGGCAGATAGATACAGCGAGGAGGTTCAGCCCTCACCGCATGCATGCAAGTCAGATTGTCAGGCGCTCCTGCATTCCTGGGAGGGCAGCGGTGCATGTGACCAGCACACATGGCATGCATGTGCATGTGCCTGTGCGTGAACACCAGGCAAGCAGGCATGCAGGCAGGGTGCGCGTGTCAGAGTATCATGGGGCCATGCGCCTTCACACACAGCGGTGGGCGTTGGCATCTCACCTGCTTGAGCATGTGCGGCCATGTCTGCGGGGCTAGCGGGCTTTCAGGCTGCGAGCGCTTGTGGCGCCGTTGGCCAGCTGACGCGAAGCGGTGACGGTCATGCATGCGAATGCGCAGGTGCAAGCATTGGGCGCACGGTAGATGCAAATGCGTGCTGCCTGGCCGGCCCCAGTAGCCCCTCTCACACACACCTGCACCAGGGCGGCGATATCCGTCTCGATACCGCACTGCATGCGCATAGCGGGCGGAACAGCCGCAAGCGCGTCTTCAAAGACTGCGCTGCCCACCACTTTCTCCAGGCCCCACCGGTCGGCTGGTGACCACGTCAGGACGCCCTCGATGAGGGCGCGCGCGTTGGCCCACCGGCGTGCGTCCCAGCCTGGCTTGGCGATAGGCTGCGGCCAGAGGATGCGGCCAGCAGCTTTGAAGATTGCGCCCTGCAACAGGGCTTTGGTGCCGGAGCGGTGGCTGAAGATGATGTTGAGGTCCGCGCGAGGCACAAAGGGGTGCGCGTCGCCGTCCTCCAGCAGGAGCTGGTAGAGCACCACGCCGGTGCTCCACCTGCACATGCAATCAAGCACATGGGTGCAGGAGCAGGGTGCCAGCCAGCCAGGTGGGCATCAGTTCAGCTGTGTGGGTGTCGATGCTATCGCTGCATCAGCGGTGGCACATAGGTGGCACAGAGTGTGACTGGCTCAGCATTTCGAGTACTTCCAGAAGAGTGTGACAGCAGCCGAGGGTAGGAGGCGGCGAGTCTGCACACTGCAGCACATGTGCAAATTGTCCAAATTGTGTGGAGGCTGCAGCATGCAACAACTCACATGCACATATCTACATATCTCTGTTACTCAGTAGCGCGCTCAGACGCCCCTGTGCAGATGATTCACTTTGCTGTTACGGAATTATGCATGCGTGCAAATATACAACTCACCAGTCCTGGCTGTGCGAGCTGCTCACTGTTGGGCGCAGTTGTGCCAGCAGCTCAGGGGCCATATACGGAACGGTGCCGACCGCCCCCTTCAGACTTGTGCCTACTTTGGAGCAAAGCCCGAAATCAATCAGCACCATCCTGCTGGGGATGTCAAGGCACCATAAGTTGGTCGGTTTGATGTCGTGGTGCACCAGACCGACCATTTGGAGCTGCGCCAGGATGGCTGTCAGCTGCAGCAGCCGCACCTGCGGGACACGAAGAACAGCATTCACAGGGTAATCAGTAACTCTATACGGTTTGCTGCCTTGTCTGGGGCTTGGCTTGCAAGGTGGCGTTTGAATCCACCAAACAGGTGACAGAGGCCGAGCTGTTGAGCACCAGCAGTATGGTCTTTGCTGTTGCCGCTGAGCCGGAGAGTTATTGACTACTGAACTCGTTCCGTTTACCCTTGTTTGGTGTTGCTCACCTCCTAGCGCTCCTGGCTTGATGGGCTCAGCACCCCGCCTGTGAGCAGGCGCATCACCTCGCACACCTCGGTTCGGGTTCGCCTGGAGTTCCATGGCATAAACCTTGCTTGCAACGATCAACATGCTGCAATTCACGGCCGCTCTGCTAGCTTGCAAGCTCTTGAGCAGTCCAGAAGTGTGTGGCCCATTGGATGTTGCAGAGCGTTTCACTGTTGCAGAGCGTTTCACTGCGAACGTGTCGCCTCCAGCACTCTTTGATACTGCCTTGTAAACACCTCCCTGACCTCCTCGACCAAGCAGCTCCTTTGTCACGTTGTACTCGTCGTCAACGCGCTGCAAGATGCAAGCAAACGCGTCTCATAGCATTTGCAACATGGCAAAGAGCCTGTAAACCACAAACTTACAAGGGCACCTCTGGTTCTCCGCATGGTACTGTGCATTCACAGCTTGGTATATTGGCTTGCAACTAAACAGTCAAGCCACTCGGCCTGGCGTTGGTTGTCTGTTGTGCACCACTGACGGTCGGACCGGCGGACTGACAAATTGTTGTGTGCCAACAGAGCAGAAGGTGATCATGCCGCACGCCCAGGCTGGGAACTGTGTCAGCTCCTGTGGGTTGGTGGACATGCGACGAGGCCAGGGACCGTCGCCTCTTCGTCTGACACCCACCTTGAGCTGCAAGAAATCCCAATCAGCTCCCTGGCTCAGCCCACATGCGAGCAGCCATGCACCGCGTTCTTCACGGTCCGCCTCAACTTGTGCAGCTGGAAAACGCTCACAGAACAGTGTGGACAAATGTGGACAGGGCGGGCAAGCACCTTCAATGAAAGCGTTACGTGCAACACATGTTATTACTGCCACTGATGCTATGATAGCGCTATGTAGGTATCATGATGTTTATGCCTGTGAGGCGCAGTTGTAAACAGGGTCAAAGCACGCAAGGCGTGCAACATCCAGAAGCAAGAACCTGCTCACCTATACCTCCGACTCCCGCCTGCTTTCCTGCCATATCAGTAGCCCGGAACCTATACTCCGGTCTTACATTGAAGAGTAGGTCGGTCGCCGCTGGAGCTGCCCAGGCGGAATGTCGATTGGCTTGTCATGCCAACTGCTGAGGAGAACTCGTATGCGTTCCAGGACGCTGAACCCTAGGCAAGTATGACGCCAAGCCCGTTCTGTCGACACAAAATAAATAACGTTGGTGGTGCTGGTCAGGCTTTTATCCTCCCCGAACAGCAACAGGCCAGGGTCATGCTCGTCAAACGTGGTTTCAGGACCCACTAAGTGTGGAGTGTGGACCGGCTGTGGACCTGTATGCCATGCAGCTCTCACTAACATCGGTCGTAGTTTGAATGCACACATGGCAGGAACACTGTCAATCTGGCGTGTGGCAGCCTTGTTGGCCTGTGCCCACGATCGCTTGCTCATGCAAAACCCATGCAGTTTGGGCAAACTTTAGTTGTGTGAAGTGCACATCATAGCAAGTACATGACTCACATGAGCCATGTGCTGGGGCTTACAGCACACACTGCAGTGAAAGTTGCCGCTGACGCACACCCAAATCACCCACTGAGCGACCCAACTCGAGGCGGGCTTTTGTGCAGGCAATGCTGAACAAAGGCACCCGCCGCAGAATGGTCCAAATATAAATGAATTGAGACCCCTGACACGACTGCAGGGAGGCGCTCAGGCATTGTTCAGTAACAAAACGGTCGCAAACGACAGCGGCGCTTGAACGGTTGAAGGCAATCAGAGCAAGTGCCAGCAACAGCACTGTGGTGATGGCAGCATGAACGCGAGACGGAAGCAAGATGCATCCTGAACAAGATATAGATAACATCTAGCACAGTAGCAGTCAAGTTCATAAAAGCGAAACCACAAAATGTTGATGCCAAAAGACACCAGGTGGCCATAGTCGGACCCGCGGTGCATGCACTAGATAGACGCACACAATTCAATCACCCTTGCTGGGCTGAGGAGGTGTTCAGAGACTGACCGATGTGCGAGATGCACCAGGGTTCACAATTCATTCAGCCGGGTACGTCACTGACCTTCATGCCAGCCTCACACACCAGTTTGACAGAGCGCCACCACCTGAGCCACAGGGTCAGCACTGGAAGAGTTCAGCCAGCTGAGAAAGGAAGCGCTTGCCTGCCCGCTTAAGCTTGGCCAAGGCCGGTGGGGGTGTGGCACCGTGCAAGGGCTGCGGCGGGTCGTTGTCGCCACCGTCATGGAGTTGCTCCTTGAACTGAGCCTCATTCCATTTATCAAATGCAACTCTGTCCTCATGTTCCGGCATTGCATTCTCCGCCAGAGCGAAAAGGTGCGGCGGCACTACGTGCCCTTGGTCAATCAGCCGGCTGATTTCGTAGTTAGCCAGCTTGTGCGTCAGCCGCTCAGCTTGGTACTGCCCAGCTCTTGAGGGGGCGAACGCCACCGCCACCTGAAACGGCATGCGCTGCTCATTGTTGCGCGCCTCAACTGAAGCACCATACGTCAGCAGCTTCTGTCCTTGCGACCACATGCCCACCATGGCACAGTAGTGAAGGGCTGTGTTGCCGTCCAAGTTTGGTGCGTTGACATTTGCTCCATGTTTGACCAAGTGATCAATAATCCGGCCAGTGTAGAACCCAATGGTCGAGTTGGATACAGCGTCATGCAGATAGGTTGTGCCTGCCCGGCTCAGCGCATTGCAGTTCTCAGCGTTGTCCACAAGCAGCTCCAGAACCCAGTCATCGTTGCAGAGATGGAAGGCCGAGTGGCCAACGCCGTTGCAGCTGTTCATGTCAGCCCCACAAGCAATCAGCGCGCGCGCGACTTGGTCACGATTGCGGACCACAGCCAAGCCCAGAGGCGTGGTAAGTCGGTGTGGCGTAGGGGGATCAGCCGCGATGAAGCCACGCAGGCTGCTGTCCAGCAGGCGAGAATCCAAGAGGCTGTCCAGCGAAGCGCCAGCGGCAATCAGGCGACGCACCACGCCTGTGTTAAAGCTGAGCTGTCGATTGAACGCCTCAGGCTTTGACCATGGATTCCTCGATATAAAGCCACGGCATACGGCCACTGCGTGCAGCGGGCCCTCAGGGAACCAGCGCAGCATGTACTCGGCCGTGAACGCCACATCCAGGATAGTCGCTTGTCGGAGAG
The DNA here is from genome assembly GCA_001662385.1 of Chlamydomonas asymmetrica. Classification (NCBI taxonomy): domain Eukaryota; kingdom Viridiplantae; phylum Chlorophyta; class Chlorophyceae; order Chlamydomonadales; family Chlamydomonadaceae; genus Chlamydomonas; species Chlamydomonas asymmetrica. Next base: position 33,252 of record BDDA01000490.1, read on the forward strand.
CCCTGCAAGCAAGAACACAAAGCAGTCGGTCTTGTTGTCAAGTTGAGAGCTGGTGTGTGACGTCAAGTTGAGAGTTAGTGTGCGACGTGTTAACTAATTGGTAGGCAGCCAATGACATTATTAGGTTCTGCCGCGCTTGTGCGAAAGGAAACGCTTACGTGATGATATTATTATCACATTCAAACGACAAACTGCTCTTGATGTGAGCTCCTTACCGGGATGCTGCCGCAAAAGCATTCTGGTCCTGTGCCTCGCCCAAGCAGAGTGCCACTGAGCGCCATAACTCCGGCAAGAGGAGGTCGGATGCTGCATACGACTGGATGGAGAGCCTTGGTTCATCGCTGCTTTGGGAAGCTGGGGTGGTCAAGGGCTGCACACTGCTGTGGAAGCGCTGGTGCAGGTTGGCGACACCGCTAGGATGTCCTTCAAACAGCAAAAGAAGAGAAGGGAGTACGTCTCATTCGTAGCATGAGCAGCGTTAACAAGGCAGAGTTGCAGTTGCACTGCCACAGCTAGGTGTCGAGTCAGTCCGGGGTGCGATGTATTGCTGGCAGTGTTTGCCCACCAGCTGTGAAAACATAAAACGAGACTGCACGAGACATGGTAACCTGACATACAGTTTTAACACTTATGACTTCAGCCCAAGGCTCACGTTTGACCAGTTCCGTGACCAAAGCGTCCCCAGCGACGTAGGCGACACACATTGCTGGCTCCTCAAGCCCAGAGCAGGGCGAATGTTGAAAGTCTTGATAAAGAAGTTCGTGGATTTGCGGTGGCAGCGAATCAACGCAATGAAGAGTACGGTGCTCGTTGGTGCGGTCTCGCTATGGTACGCCTGTGCAGCAAAAGGCTATCAAAGGCAGACTGAGCCTTTGCGCAAGGTCGTGAACAGATACTACCCTGTGTAAGTAATAAAGTCAACAAGCCTCCCCGTGGTCAATCCGTGAGGTGAATTGATTCTAGTAACCGCTCATGAGGCTGAGGTGGCGACATCGAAAACAAGCGGAAATCCTGACAGTCTGTGCCAAACAAGCAAAGTCATGGCTCGCTGGAATTGCCGAACATCACAGCAGTGCACCACAACACCCAAGCGCAGGGGCCCAAGCCCATCCCTGAAATCCAGCCTGTACGTGCCAGTGCCAAGTGATGATGTTGAACGGAAGTCAGCATGGCTCAAGCAGGTGAGGCCATGCTCAGGATTCAGCAACAGAAACAAATAGAGGTTCACAAACCTTGATTGAGTGCCAGACGCAAGCCTCAGTGTCCAGTGCGGTGAATGCGTGCATCGTGCGTGCTCTAAGAGATACAAGCACCGTACGTCACAAGCCGCAGGCAGGACGACAAGAACAGGCATCACACAGCACAAATACAGGAAAAATATTTGGCAACCGAAAGCTGAGCAGCAGGGAAGCGTCCGGCGACTACTCTGTGATGCAGAGAAGTGTGGAGCGATACCGTTGGGCAAGTGCAGAAGCGAAGACTCGAGGCAAGACAGGCAGGGATTTCGCAATCTGTTAGTGCAAGCAGCATGCAGAGGCAGGAGCAAATGAGACACAGCGTCCAAGTAGACTTGCATGCATGGCAGTCGGCTGCTTGAGGCTGGCCAAGGGCTCCCAGACGGCCCGGCCCTTCGCAAGGATGTGCGGTAGGGTTCAGTGGAAGACAGCGCCAGGAGCATGGGATGAGGTATGGCGAGCGGTGCAGCAGGCGGCAGCACTTGACCTCGAGGCGGCTGGGCGGCCAGTCGCACCAGTCGGCATGTCGCGAGGTGTTTTGGACTGGCGGTGATGCACCTGCGCAACTCACAGCCTGGATCCAAACCCAACCCTAAACCCTAAACCACACACAGCCTGGCTGCGTTGCATCACAGCGACACGCCAAGCGCTGATGGGCTTGTGCGTCATGAGCGATATCGGATGTGAGCACCTGGCCGCATGGAACGAAGCGGTATTGCCCACCGGCGGATGCCAAACTGACACAACGTACACACATGCTGACAGCCTCACACACACACACACACACAGCAGAAGCAGCGCTGTGGAGATCAGCTTACACATCTGGCAGTGAGCATGATACACGCTGCATACACAGCACTGGAGGACAGGACACACAACCAGGATGAGGGGAAGTGAGTCGTCGCTTTACAGTAGACTGCACACCAGCAAAGGCCATGCCTAGCTGTGCACATTCCAACATCTGCAGCGCAGGCAGCAGTTCAGCGCTGCAGAGGTTCCGCGGCATAGCAAGCGCTGCGGCAATGCAGGCCAGCGGAGAGGTCCAGCAGTGCAGATACATGATCGAGCTGTTGACCGTGTGCAGCGGACCGCCCATGCATAAATGCATTGCCACACGGAGCTGCAGGCAGCAGCTGTCAGAAGCAGTCAGATGCAGCGCCGTGAAACACATGTAAGACGCCCCCGTTCATGAGCGACGCTGAAAGCGAAGTGTTCATGCATCTGAACGCCTCGGATGCAGGGGGTAAGGCCGGCAGGATGCAAGAGAGTTTGCATGGCGAGGATCGGATTGAGGTTGGGGCCGGACGCACAGTGCATGCAGGGGCCTTACCGGATGTACCGGTACATGCAGGGGCTATGCACGCTCCAGTACATGCCCGGGCGGACGCAAAGCGCAGCAGCATGCCGCGTGCATCACGCTATTGACAGAATAGGCGCATTGGCTGCGCACAGCGTTTTCGACGGCAGACGCCGCCACGTCCAACGCATACGCTGCGTTGAAGGCTTGAGGGCCAGGTCGGTGCCTAATGGCAGTCCAGGCTGCGCCGCTGCAGGCAGACAAGTCGTGCATCGCACTCAGCAGGCCTGTAGCTCCCACCGCAGCACATCGCTCGCGTCGCATTGCAGGGTGGGCGCAACACGATGGCAACCGCCATAGCCCGGCAGCCGCCATAGCCCGCTTCAACACGCTCAACGCACTGGAACGCCATAGAAATGCATGATAACGGATGCGCCCAATGCGTCCCCAACGCGCTAGGCTTCCGTACTGAAACTACATAGCGACTAGGACATCGGCGGTAGCAACAATCTCAGCGCATGCAGGGCGCATCTATGAAGCAAGCACGCGCACATATGCACACACGCACAGCACAGGAACGACACACGCTGTAGAACATAACACACACACACACCTAGCGTAACACATACCACGACGCAGTGCACGCATAGAACATGCGCACGTTGGCACACATGCACATGCATGGGAGAATCTAAATGCGTGGATGCATCGCCCATGATTCCCATATGCCACCACACACAAGCGATGAATACAAAGGCAGGTCTATCAGTATGCAGTGAATGAAACACAGCATAACGGTGAGTACCTGCACCACGCATGTGGATTGAGGCCAGCTATCGTTGGTTCTCGCTCACACACCTGCACACACCCTTGACCACAATCACCCCCGGCAAGCCAAACAGAACCATATTGCGAGCACTACACTTCCACAGTATGCCAACACACGGTACCGAGGACGCCGCAAAAGAACGCAGAGCGCTCATGAATCATGCGTTCAGTGGTGACTGCAGCGATGGCCCATTTGGGGCTTGCATAGAGCGGGTGCAACAGCTGCGCTGCTGCTGCTTGGCGTTGCCAATAGCGTGGCAGATACCGTACCATGCTCCCATTTGTATCTTCGGTTGTGCCTATGGAATATCATATTCCTTAGGTACAAGTCTGATGGTGCCAGCGGAGGCCACAAAAACAATCCAGGCTTGATTGAGCTTAGGAGCTTGTGCCAAACGAGCGGCCAACATGAGCCCGGGGGGAATGAAGCATGGGAGCGCTGCCCGTGGCGCAGCAGTGCTGACGGCTTCGGAAGCAACCACGCGCGCGTGCACGCAAAGGGAACCTGGCAGAGGAACGGGATGGGGGCAAAAGGGTGAAAGGGATGCCAGCATTGGCAGGCCTACAAAACGGCTCGCCAGCCTCATGCATGGCCGGCCCAAATGAATACGGTAAGCTGCTGATGGTACTGTACTGCAGTCGTCTTCGAGTCACCGCCTGGTTGCAGGTCAGCGTTGCATGAAGCGGCCGGATGGGCCGAACGATACGGTAGCGCAGTAGCACGCGCGAGCACCCGGCTTGGGGGGGGCAATTGAATGGACGCGAAACAACCCGGCCGGCTGCACAAGGGGCTGCTCCTTGCGCAAGCACTCCGGAAAGCGGGCGTGCCGCTGCTGAAATACGTTACGGACTGACGTCAAACACAGTGAACACACTACCTAGCTGCACTGCTTCCTTTGGGCCGGAGCGCCAAACGTGCTGCGCACCAAGTGACCTCACGCCCTTTCTAGATGGCTGGTCATTCCACTATGGACGCAACGATCGCGTCCAGACCTGTAGCTAGCTGCCTGGCGAGCGGTCGAGCAGCGCGCACGGCGCACGCACGCACACAGCGCACAGCTCATCATTCCGTACGGTTTCGGAGCACGGACCGTACAGTCTCGCCATACAGCGTGTGTCTCACGAGTTCGTGGAAGCGCACTGTTGCCATTCACGACACACCGTACAAGTGTGCGTGTGCGTGTGGGCTGCTTGCTACTTGTGGTGTGACCCCGGGGTCTTCTTGGTGTCGCGCTCCTGGGCCGCCAGCGCCGTCATCCAGATGTCTGCCGGGAAGGTCTTGAAGCCAGCCTCCACCTGCACAGCCACCACACCGCAAGCAACGATATGATTCGCACCAGTACATGTTACAGCACAGGCTGAGCAGCGTGGCGGCTGGGCTGCAGCAGCCCATCGCATCACCATGAAACATAGGTGAGTGTAAGCAGCCCCTGTATGTGCGCACAGGTGCATGGCGCTGCGGGCCACCTCCTAGCATGCGATCCTAGCACCAACCTGTACGTAACCACTACTGCTACTAAATAGACCCTGCGGTTGTTGCCTCTTCGCTCCACACCATCTGACACCACCAACACAATCGCTCACCTGATAGATGTCCAGCAGGCTGACGCGTTGGTTTTCGTAGCGCAGGGGGTTCTTACGCCTGTCGTTCATACGCAGCGTGTTGCACAAGCACCATCAGACACATGATGACGTTGGCAACAAGCCAAAACCCAGCAATCTGCCAGTAAGGCCCTACAGTGGTGTGCACACTGTTTGGCAGCAGGCAAGCTGCCTTTGATGGAACCGATTCAGCGTATGCAGTCCCACACAGCAGGCGCGATCGGGGGTGAGGATGCGTCCTCACACAGCAGCACCACCCTTGCACCAACGCCACACCATAGACCCTCACACCCAGGTAACGAACGCTCAAGTCACAGGCATTGCTGATGAACTTCTGACACATTGCTGATACATTGCTTTCCCGCCTGGGTCGCTTGCCTACCTGAGCGCGGCGTTCCAGTGATTCTGCAAGAGGAGGTGCAGAATATAGCACAGCGGCAAGCGCAGCAGGGCAATTAGTTGGATGAACGTGCCGACAGAAGCCGTTGTGAGTCAGGATCTTGTTAACAGTGGGATAAAGAAAATGGACAGCACCCCAGCAACCAGCCAACATTGCTGCTGCATCCATAGCTTGGCAAGGGCACACCAGTTTGCTTTGCACAAGGCATACATGAGTAGTCATGGCATGGCATGGGTGTACCGTATCGACAGTGCAGGAGCATGGCGGAGTGTACTGCATGCCCGCATGTTGAGTGTACTAGCATTGCACTCAGGGCTGCCAGTTACACCGTCGCGGACATGTGACCGTTGTGTATGTACTAGCATTGTACTGCATGCAGGCGCCGCATCCACCGTGCGGGGGCCCCTACCCTACCTTGATCGTGTTCTCAGTGCGGCGCTCCAGCTGCATCGCGATCTCCTTCCAGTGGTTGCCAAACTGCTTGTGCGCCGCCACCAGCACGCGCTCCTCGTCCTCCGTCCACTCGCCCTTGACGATGTCCGGCTGCAGGTGGTGAAGCCAGCGCTCGCGGCACTGCTTGGCGTTGCGGCGCCCGCTGGGGCCGCCGGCGCCGGGCAGCGGGCGCGGGCGGCCCGCGCCGCCGCCGATGCCGTCGAGGCCGGCGGCGCCGCTGATGATGTCGTTGAGGTCGTCGGCGATCTGTCCCCAGCGGCCCTCGCCGTGACGCTCCACCAGAAGCTCTGCAAGTGGGGAGGGGGGGGGGAAGCGGTGTGAGCGGAGCAGCGCAAATCAGGCATGTGAGTGTATGGAGCATGGTGGTGCGGGGGACGGCACGCATTTCACACGCGCAACATGTACCAGCAGTTCCAAGTCACAGTGGCGTTTTTACATATTTGATTAGGGAATTCATTTGCCACACATGCTGACATGCATCATCAAGCAAGCAACTTGCTGATGTGGGTCGTAACAGTTTAACCCGCACAGGGCTGGCCGCCTGCTGCGGGCCTTACTGACTGATGCGGCTCATACCAACGCTGCAGCCCAAGCGTTCAAGCTTGAGTGGCCTTCTCATGCCCAGGTCATGCCCAACTTGCCTTGCAGAGTACACCACGTCCCGCCGATTTGGGTCACTGCCTCTAGTGTAACCGAGCCACAAACACTCCAGCGGAGACAAATCAAACCAAAAACAGATGAAAAACAGATGAAGTATGGCTCTGCACTCACCCAGGGCTCGGCTCTCGTCCTCTGTCCAGCAGCGCTTGCTGCCGTCCGCCTGCACCGCGGCCGCGTGCTTCGCGCCCTTGCCGGGCGTCGCCTTGCCGGGCGTGGCCTTGCCGGGCGTGCGCGCCTTGCCGCCCGCCGGCGCCGCGGGCCTGGCGGCCTGCCGCACCGGCACGGCCGCCCCGACCCGCCTGGGCGCCGCCACCGGCGCCGGCCGGCCGCCTGCAGAGTCGCCGCCCGCGTGCTCGTGGCTGCTGCTGTTGGCCCTGCCGCCCTCCTGCGCCGCTTCGTCGCCCGACCCGCTGCCGCCCTCCTGCCCCTCCTCCTCATCCTCGTTTTCGTCGCCCTCCTGTGCCCCTTCGTCTTCCTCCTCCTGCGCCTCCTCGTCTTCCCGCATCTCGTCGTCCTCATCCGCACCTTCCTCCACCTGCTCCTCCATCTGAATCTGCCCCTGCCCCTGGAGCTGATCCAAGTCCATGGGCCCACCAGGGTGCGGCCGCATGCCCGGACGGTGGTGCGGCAGCGCATACGCGAGCGTGTGCATGCCGGGGTTGTTCGGGTCAGGCACGTGCCAGACGAGCTGAGCGCCGGGGGGCCCCGCCATGTGGGGGTGCGGCGCAGGCAGCATCCCTGGAGGAGGCACGCCCGGCGGCCCGCCGATCTGCTGATACGGCTGGAACAGTTGGTAGGCCTGGCCGGGTACAATGAATGCAGCCGGGGAGTGGGAGGGGGGGTGAGGATGGGGGTGGGGGTGGCCGTGGAACGCGCCTGGCGGCCAGGCCGGGTGGAAACCAGGTGGGACGAGGGAGTGATGGAACATGCCGCGCGGCGGCATCATGCCGTGCATGGCAAACATCCGCGGCGGCGGCGCGCCCGGCACGTGCCCGGCGTGGTGCAGCATCGCGGCGGGCGGCGGCGGCCCGGCGGGCACGAGCAGCGGGCCGGGCGCAGCGGCGGCGACACCTGCACGGGGAGGGACCCTGCCCGGTGGGGGAGTGGCACGGGCGGCCGGCGTGACGTGTTGTTGCTGTTGTTGCTGTTGTTGTTGGTTATGGTGCTTGCCTTGTGCGAGTTGCTGCACGGCGTCGATGGCTGCAGCGACTGCCGCGTGGCTCAGCCCGCCGCCTGCGGCGGCAGCGGCGAGCGCCTCTGCCAGAGCCGCAGGCAGGTCCGGCTGCTGTTGCTGCTGCTGCTGCTGCTGCTGCTGCTGCTGCCGCGCCGGCGGCACGCCCAGCTTCCCCGCTGTCGACGGCACGCCAGGCATGCCCGCTTGGAGGTACCCGGAAACCGCCGGCGAAGGAGAGTTTTGGCGGGAGGGGCCGCCGGCCCGGCCGCTGCCGGCGGCGGTGGTTGTCGCGGCGGTCGCGGCGTGGGGGGCCGCGGCGCCTGCATGGCCGCCGCTGCTGTGGTGCGAGGGCGGCGTGATGTTGTGCGCGCAGGGCGAGCCCGCATATGCACCCACGCCCGCGCCGCACGTGGCGGAGCACACCGCAAAGTGCTGCAGCGTGGCCGCCGCGAGCTCGCCGTCGTCAAACGCCGCGTCTTCCTCCCCTGCCCCCGCTGCTGCTGCTGCTGTTGCTTGCCCTCCATCAGCCAACTGACTATTGGCAGCAGCCGCCACGGCCGCGCCAGGTGTCATGCTGTCAGCCGTGCTGGGTCCAGCAGGCGCGGCAGCGGACGTTGGTATACCGCTAGAGAGGGCAGGGGCTGTATGTGCGTACTGCGGCTGCAGCAGCGTCGCCTCGCCCGTGGCTCCCGCCTTGGCGGAGGCGGGCAGCGCAAAGGGCACGCTCGCGCCCGTGGTGGTGGCGGTCGCCGGCTGGCTGGCGGTGGCGGCGGCATCAGAGGACGCGGTGTTGTTGACGTCGCCGTCGGCGTCCGCCGCCGCAGCCTCCACCGCGGCGCAGTGGCTGCACGTCGTTTCATCCGCCACCTTGGCACGCTTGCCGGGGCGCTGCCCGCTCTCCGCGCCCCCGCCTGCACCCACGGTGCCGCCGGCGCCGTTCGCGCCGCCGCGGCTGCTGAGCAGGAAATCGTCTGCTGAGCGACGCAGCGAGCTCACTCGGGGCGTGACGGCAGACATCATGCGGGTGGTGTCGGCCGCAGCACGGCCCGCTGTACCGCGCAAGGCAAGGCCGTCACCGCTAGTGGTGGTTGTCGCGGCGGCGGCGGCAGCGGCAGCAGGCATGGGGCCCACGGGCGTGGCGGCGGAGTCGAGCGCGTGTCGCATGGGGCTTTGGTTGAGCATCGCCATCCACATCTGCTCAAACTGCTGCTTGGAGGCATGCAGCTGCCGTGCCGCCTGGAGCTCGTCCTCAACATCGCCGCCATGCGCAGGCCCTGCATGCGAAGGAGCTGCGTGCGGCTGCTGGGGTTGCTGAAGCACCTGAGATGACCCGAGCGGTGCCTCTGGATGGTGTTGGTGGCGCGGGCCGCCCTGCTCCGCGCTGTGCGCGTAGTTGTTGTGGTGAGGGTGGGGTTCATGTGGGTCACACGGTGCGCTGCTGGCGGCCTGCATGGCCCGCCCTGCAGACACGCCATTGGACTGCTGCGGCTGCACCTGCTGCATGCCTTGAACGCCATCATGCACGGCAGGCCCCGCTTCCTGTAAATCCTCGTCATCTTCCTGCTGAGGTGGCGGCCGACCCTCGTGCAGGGATGGCTGACCTTGACCTTGCGCGTGCTGTACCGCAGCAGCCGCTGCACACAGCTGCGCATCTACTAGCTGGCTCAGGCTGCCGCTGCCGCCGGCGCTGGTAGCGGCGCCGGCGGCGTCCGCGCCCCCGGTCTCTGCTGACTGCGGCGACGCCAGCGCCCGCAGTACGCGTTCGAGGTCGGCGTCGCTGAGGCGGCTGACGGACACTCCAGGGAGGTTGAGCAGCGTGAGCGCCGCACGCATCACGCCGGCGCGCTGCTCCGTGAGGATCGGAGCGTCCGCCGGTTCGTCGCCCGGAGTCGTCCCCGCGGCGCCACTGCCGCTGCCGCTGACGCGTGCACCGCCGCTGGTGTGTGGTCCGCCGCAGCTGGGGGGGCCTGCGGAGCCCTCCCTTGCAGGCAGGTGGTCGGCGGATGGCGGGCTCATTTCGCGGCCGTTGCCGTCGCGGCGGACGACCCCGGGCCCGAGGCCGAGAGACATTATGTAGAGCTTGAGGGGGGTCATGCGGGAGGCATCCCGATCCTCCTTTTGCCTGCAAGGGAGTGCGAACCAAGCCAACAGCAAATGCACCTGTGAGCCTCCAGTACATGAGAGCCTGGCACAACCGATTTGGGTCACCCCGCTGGCAGCGCTTCGGCGATTTGGGTCAAGGGTGTGACACCTGCGATGTGGGTCACTCCTAAACTCCCTGGTTGTAGGGTGTTTCTCCTTGCTTTCTTGTGCACAGCAGCAGCACGCATACAGAACTTTACTCTGGAATGTCCGTTTGCGCGTGGGCGGTGGGACAACGCCAGATACTGGTTTGCCCACAGTGAATAATCTGGCATATGAGCACATCCAGGATGAGTGGCAAGCCATGCCTGCATATGCACGCTCAAGTTGCAAGTGCTTAAAAAGTGCAACGTTGGCCAGCCCACCCTTAGGGTTACAAGTGCGACTGCAGCAAGCCCGTCCCCAAACAACAAGTGTTGTGCCTTATGCACATCATTTCAGGAGTTGTGTAAGCTCCAGTTGCTATAAGCAAGGGCGTGAGGACTTGCCCATGAGGGCTGCACACCTGAGGGTTGAGTTCCACCGGTTCTGCGGACAGCAGGCAGGAGGACGGACAGGTGCAAAAGCAGATGTAAGCTCTATGTTTTCATCTCTCATCAGAATTGTACACAGAGTCCCTTTGCCCTGCACGCTTGCCTGGTTGCGCACATGTGGGAGTTTCACAGTGCCGTCAGAGCACGCCCTTCGCAAAGCACGCTGACACGCAGCAACATACACTTGCTGAAGCCCCGCACATCTACATGACAGCTTTCCTTCTGAACTGAAAGCAGAAGGAGACCACCATGCAGAGCTGGTTGCCTCCGACACTCGCTGCGGTTTCGCACCTTTACGTTTGTCTCAGTCCGACCTGGCAGCATTTTGGTTATGTCCCGCCACCTGTGTCCAGAAACACGCCATTCCACAAATTAATCCATACCTCCCTTGAAGAGGGCAAAGCCCAGCAAGCAACGCTATGACCTGGCATGGGGTTCCCGCCAAACAGTGTTACACCGAGATGCGACACGGCAACGTTGAGGCGTCCTCAGGCTTCCTATGCTAAGAGGAGGACAGAATGAAACTCACCTTGTGCCAAATTGTCTGTGTCCTTCTATCAGTGTCAGGTCTTCCTCAGGTGACCATTTCTCAGTGCTGATGGACTCGCGGTGGTGGTACACCCAGCGCTCACGACATTGCTTGCCGCTGCGCCCAGCCCCACCAAGCTCAACTGCCAGCTCTGCATTTACGAGCTCAGCAACTCGTGTCCTGGAAGCGCAAACACATACGCACACTATGTCACGTCAGCCCAAACGTGGACAGAAACATGTATCTAAACAGCTCGCGCAAAGCACAAGCCTGCAGCAGACTGCTATTAGCTTGGCCAATCTCACGCACCAGCTCTCTGTTCCCACAGCTGCCACCGCCCTGTGTAGCAAACATGAATCAACAAACAGGAGGACAAAGGAGGTTTGGCGTGCATCCCTGCGAGCCCAGCAGCCAGTGCACAAGCAAAAGCAGGCCTCAAACAGGATGTACACAAGTCATGGCAACATACTCACTTTTTCAAGGCAGCATCCTGCTCGTTGGACCAGGCTCCCTTAAACCGGTTGGCGTCGCCCGCAAGCCGCCCTTTCTCCATTTATGCTTGGCCACTCGCTCTGGCTGACGCGTATGTGACCTGTGTATAGCGCACCTTGCCAGTGCAGAGTTTAACTGCACCAGGAAGGTGGCTCCTGGTGTGGCTGCGCCACGCCGAGCCAGCCGTGAACAAGGACCTCCCGAGGCAAACGCTGTTACCCCCGACCGTTTCAATGGGGCCCAGGGGAATAACTCCAGAGGAGGCCTTGCGGCCCTGGAGCAAACGAGATGTGGATGCCTCAGAGTCTGGTTGGGCTCTTTGCTTCAAGGCTCTGTTGCTGTTTCTTTGCACGTGCTGTGCGGCAGCGGGGTTACCAGTCGGACGTGTGAGAGGCCGCGACGCAACTACATATCCCTCCAACAAGCAAGGACAGGGGCTAAGTGCAGTAGTGGTTCATGAATACTGATCTAATCTGGGAGAACAAGCAGTGCTGGCGTCGCGGCAAGGGTGCTAGCGGGCTTGCAAATCCATCTGGGGAGCCACGCTGTAATTTCTTAGCCCGCTTCCGCTGAGGGCCCACTCCTGCACCCCAACATCAACACCTGCACACTGGTGTCTGCTGATTTATGAGAGGCGCACCACGCAAGTTTGTTGCTGACTACGCACTTGTACAACGTGTTGCCACCAGGGCTCAAGGTTGATTTCACGCCACGCAGTCGTGTAAGCCAAGGCGTTAAAGTAAGCTAGGGCTATAGACCGCAAGTGTACATAGAAGCTGGGGTCAGTACTTGTCGGCGTAGCACTACCCTGGCTCACACACAAGGCCGTGCTGCTCTGGGCTCGTGAACGAAGGAGCGAACTAGCGGACGATGAACAAGAGCAATAGCGCCCAGCACCGGCACTTCCTTATTACCAAACCACATCTCCTGGACGTGGTGGATGAGACTTGGATGAGGGATACCCTGCCAGATGACGGTGAGTGCGGATTGCAGCGTTCAAACGTGCTTCGTAATGGTTTTCAGCTTTATGCTTGCCCCCGAGCAAAACCAGTGCAACAGCCCATATGTGTCGTGGGCTGCTTGAGCAACAGAATTACACATGAGAGTTACGTATGCTTGGCCGCTTCTGGCATGTACGCTTGTCGTTCCTTGCAGTTGTGCCCCTGCCGGACGGTGTTGATCCACCAACGGACGAGCAGGAGGATGTTGGGGATAAGAGGCCAACAAAGCCCCAGGAGGGAGAGCGCTGGCAGGAGCTTGGCATTATCATAAACCCGAACCAGTGACTGCTCTCGGCCGACGACAGCCTATGAGACATGCTCCCAAGTGAAACCCCTGCCAAGCTTCTCCAGCACAAAGTCCATAATTTCTCCTGCGTGTTAAGAAGCAGAGGCAGTGCACACATTGTCTTGCCATCAACACGTGGACCGTGGTTTCAGTGGTTGCCGAGGAACGCACTGCGCTCGAGCGCAGCAGCGGACGCACCTGGAATAACGCCTTCCCCTACGAGCAGGTTGCCTAGTTTGCCAAATAGGAGGACTTGATCGTTGTCGCTTAGTTTTGACGCGAGGGTCAACACGTCGCCGACCTGCACGTCCGGCTCCGAAACGTAGCTCCAGTAGTAGCAGTAGGAGAAGACCGCCATAAGGATCTGCAAAACACTCACACACACTCATACACACGTTAGTGCACACATTACAATCATATGCACTTATACCTCCGCCACCAGCCCACCGCTGGGCGTTTCTTGCCTTGAACAACGTACGCACCACGCACAACTCGCCTTGCCATCCACCGTCTTGTAACGCGCATGCGTGGCCACCGCTGATGCGGCTGGGCTGCACAGCACCATAGGCATGCCCGCTGATCCCCCACACCACCCGCAAGCGGGCGGTCAAAGCGTACCTGACAGTCCAAGCGATCTGTGACGCCCCCATGGCCGGGAATCGTGTCCCCGAAGTCCTTGATCTTGAAGGACCGCTTGAAGCCGCTGGCGAAGAAGCCACCTGCATGCCAGCACACCAAATGCTTGGGTTCCATGTGAACCATATGACGCACTGACGCATGCACGTTGTGATCGTCAACCGCAACGCCCAGCCAAGCACCAGTCCCTCGAATGCTTCTGTAATGGTATGGTCTGTTACATCAGGAGCGTGCCAACCGAGCAGCCCATGCAAACATACACCTGATCTGGTTGATTTTGCTCTGTCTGAACACCTCAAAAAAGCTTCTCGAGCAGCACGCTTTTCAGCTTTTGTGGTCACACGTCTGTTGCTGCTTGCCTCAACTGCGCAGCTGCTCAGCTGCTTCTTGCGTCCACTCCTTTGCATGCACAAGGCCCCTCTGGCTGGCATGTGGCTGGCATGCATGTAACATCCCCGAATCCGTTGATGCACATGCAGCCCTGTACTCCGTCCTTGCGCAGTTGCACCCCCCCGCAAGGGCCCATCGCTCGCTCACCGAACGGCGCGATGATGGACGCGAAGGTCGCCAGCACCATCGCGTGCCACTGGATGGGCGCCACGCGAATGGTGTAGTGCGCGATGTAGTTCTGCACAATTTCTGGCAGGTGCTTGCCAGTGAGTTGCAGGTACTCCACCACAGACTCCGGCAGGCTGGACGCCAGCTCAGCGATGGTGTAGGTGCGGCTGACGAACACGGGGTCCTGGTGGCAGTGCAGCTCGCCAAAGATCGTCAGGTCCTGCGTGAACGCGTCAGCACGAGCCAGCAAGAGTCAGCGCGGCAAAATAGCTAGTTGGCACACAGCGCAGCAACCCACGCCTAAGCGCATGCGGAGCCTGCGTGTGGTGTTGGTAGTCAGGTTTGGTCACCAGGGTGAGCCTGGTGAATGCGGTGCAGTGCGAACTAGTGACAGGCGCAAGTTCGTCAGTTGTGTGCATGTCATGCTGAGTTGCTGACTGCGGATACAGCTATCGCAGCAGTGGCCCGGGGCAAACAGCCGGCATGCAGCTGCATTTGATCGGGTTGGGATTCCCAAGCTGGCCGTGGAGGGAATGCAGAGCATCAACATCCAAACAGCACACAGAGCGGTGGCACTGGACAGCGCAGGCAGCCTAAGGACATGGCAGTGCACGCTTCGTGTGGAAGCGACACACCGCAACCCCCACACGCTGTGCTAGGCGAGACAGCTGCACCACCGCACGCGCAGAATACGCGCCACCTCGCCTCTCACTCCATAAGCGTCCTGCACGCCTGCGGCACTATAATGCTACCCTTGAAGTGCACATGCGTGCCAGCGCAAACTGGGTGCCACCGGCACCTGTAACCCCCTCCCCCACCCGTCCCCCACCCACCGTTGCAGGCCGCACCTGCTGTGCTGCTGCTGCTGTAACACACGCGTGAACCGCACCGCACTGGCTCACCTTGCGCGGGCAGGTCATCCACTCAAACTGCATCAGAATGGCCGCGAGGTAATACGCCATGATGACGGTGCCGATGTAGCCGCCGATGAAGCCCTCCCAGGTCTTCTTGGGGGAGAGCTTTATCAACGGGGTGCGGCCAAAGAAGAAACCTGCGTGTCGTTGGCGGTGGCATAGCGACGCACATGTATGCTGTGGCAGGGCGGAGGTGGATGCACGCGTGTCCTGACCACGTGCACATGCTGCTGAACGGGTTGTGAGCATGTGAGAGTGCAGAGGTGCCCTCTGAACGGTGGGTGTGATGGGGTTATGTATGCAGCGTGGCAGCAGACGCAGCAGGCTCACAGGCTGTCATGAATACAGACCACCGCGCACGGCAGCCCGCGCGGCAGCGTCAGCCCCAGCCTCAGCGCTTGCGAGTCAAACAACTGCGCAGGTGGTGCGATGCGCGTTATGTGATGTATGTTGCAAGGCTGGCGGGTGGTGCAGGCTGGAGCGCTGACTGGGTCTTCCCGCAGCGGCACCAGACACCAGACCAGGTAGGTACAGGCAGCAGACTGTGTATGACTACTGGTGCCACTATGTCTCTCCTTGTCTGGCGCACAAATGCGCCCTCCCTCTGCCCGTGACAAACTCAACACGCATGCAAATTGCAAACGCGCATGATGCAGCAAGTGCAGTAATGCCTGACTGAGCATGCGATGGGGCGTGTAGCTGCCGGTGCGCACTGTGGCGTTCAAATCAGCGACAGTTCCCCTGCGGCGACGTCCCCCGCGTGCACCCCTGGCAAGAAATTCGCTGTAAGCCCAGCACGGATGAGTTGCGGTCAAGCTGTACGTCTCGACGGCATGCAAGTGATGTGAGAGGCTGTGGTTGCGGCTGCATGCATGCATCAACGCACCTGCCAGGTAAGCGAAAATGTCGTTGCTGATGATGAGGAACGCCGGCAGGATGTACCAGATGATCCCGCAGAACACATTTGACACAAAGAACGATGACGGGACGGTCGTCACCAGCAGGATCATGTGCGTCCAGGCGTACTGCCCAAACTGGTACATGTACCGACGCTTCTGCAGGCTGAGGACGAACGCCATGAAGCCTGCAACACAGTACAGTGCAGAGAGGCAAGCGCCGCGAGCCTGGTCAGCTACCACTGCGCTGGGAAGTTGCACGTGTGAGAGAGAGTTGCAACACCGCGTGGTACACAGGACACTAGCAGGCTGTCTGTCTTCCTACGTACCCGCCATGTAGAGGATGTATGAAATTAGGTTGTGGTGCCGGAGGGCCCAGTAAAACAGCCTGGCCAGGCGTTTGTCCGAGGTGACCTCTATGAGCAAGTTCTTGTTGATGAACCTGTGTTTGCAGGTGCACGCATGCAGCAAGGTTGCCACGCGGACGGCTGCTGCCGGCTTCCTGTTTGGCTGTCAGCGGGAGTTAGTGCTCACCTGAAATAGAGCCAGAAGACGGCGATGCCAAAGAAGTACCACTGCTGCAACCGAAACCCTGGGATGCTCTTCTCGTTCGCAGACTGGGCAGCCAGTTTGAACAGCTCCTTTGCCACAAGAGTCTGCACATATGCCACATAACGCGGCGTCAGCGTCACCGCCAGCGAAACGATCCAGTCGACCTACTCATCAAAACGACTCCACTATCAACCCAGCAGCACAAAGATCACAACTGTGTACATAGCAAGCTGAACCCCGGTGCAAGCTAGAGGCAAGCCAGCACCAGCAATACCTGAAGACAAAGAATTAAGCACATCAATGGCACATGCCCAGCCCATATCACGCCAATGTAGAGCAAGATAAGAAGCACAGTGGACAACGTCCGAATCCTGAAAGAACGGAACCTGGCACCCTGCGTTGACGCACAGAAACCACATGTGCTGTGTTAGGTGCTTGAGGGGTAGGGTTGCACCCAAAACACAAGCAGGTCAAACACCGTGCACTCACCGATGCCTCTGGAGGCTTGGCTGGCTCGGGTTCTGTGTCAGTGGCATCAACATCCTCTGCCTGCAGTGCCAGCAAACCACAAGGATTTCACAGACTGTGGCGACGGAAAATTCTATCAGCGACACAAAAGATGAGGCAATTATATATTGCACCTTAGTTGCAGCCAGCTTTTGCTGGGCAGTAGCACCATGGTGGTGCTTGTCCTTGGTCATCCTGGCTGTGCCACTTCTGCTGCTCCTTGCAAGCGCGCGTGTTCGCGGTCAGCTGGTGGAATGGAACGAGGATGGAACGGAACACCCAGTGAGTTACGACCTGTATGCATATGTCTTGTACACTGTGTAATCTGTACAGCAAGTGCTGCTTCCTTGGAGTTCTTGTAATGCAATGGGAACACCAGCTGAAGGGCGGAAGTCCTCGCTTTCCAATTCTTGCAGGCCTGACAGCATGCGAGAGTGCATGTACAAAGCTCAAAGCCAAGGCAGACATACAGGGAGTACATGAAAAGTTTCCAGCAGCACCAAACGGTTGCACCCTTTTAAGGCACTGTTCAAAGGCCCACAGGCCTCCTTTACACCAGCTCTTGCTACACTTACGACAACTCGATAACTAGGACAGCACTGGAATGGCAGCACTATTATTCAAGGTGGGCGCCCTGGCGTTGAAGACGCTTGCAAAGCCGCTGGCTGGGCGCTTTGAGCAATGGGCGATGACACATCCAGTGGCACGCAAATATGTCATCAGCGCCGCACAGGTAGGCTCCCGTTGGATTGTCTTTTAGCCACGTTATTGTTTGGAAAAGACAGACAAGCTCACGTGTCTTCACTAACACCTGGGTGCACGCTCGGCGTACTTTGTGACTTCTTCGGTCAGGTCATGCATCGCTGGGAGGTCTACATAACCCGAGGGGCTGAGGGGAAGGCAAGCAAGGCGTTTGTGGGCGCCATGACCGAGGAGAAGTCCATAGAGATGGCCTCAAAGCTTGCGTCTGAGGGGTTTGTGTTCACGGTGAGCACCCCATGCCTGACGCGTTTTTGCAACTGCCGCTGCGGGGAAACCCTCCCAAGTCGGAGTGACCAAGGCACCCTGCCCCACTCCTGCTTGCATGTAGGTCGGCATTGCTATCGTGCTGGTGGAGTATGAGCGTCAGCGGCGAAAAGACGTAGAGAAAAAGAAGAAAGAAGAAGCAGAACGAGAGGCGATACTGCAGCAAGCGAAGAGCGAACGAGAGGTGAGAACCCGAGAGGGGGGGAGGGGGGGCGGCTGCGACAGTAGGTCTTGCCATGCGGGGACACACGCCTGTGCTTTGTCATGCACTGAACGCGTCAGCGCGTTGTTCAGGTGTCGCTTTGCATGTGTGACACCGCCGATGGCCGTGCGTTATGTGTCGCTCACCTAACTTGGTGTGTTTAATCTGTTTGCTTCCCGTGGGGCCATGCGATGTGCTTCCCGTGGGGCCATGAAGTGTGCGTAACGTGGTGTGTGTGTGAATGCCCTTCCTGGCTGGCAGCGGCTTTCGGAGGAGAACGCGGAGCAGCAGCAGTTGATACACGACCTGCTAGACAGGGTGGAGCGGCTGGAGGGGTTGATACACCAGGAGGAGGTCCGGCGAAGCCAGCGACACGCTTGGGGCGGGTTCTTCGCCCCTCGCGCGCTCGTCACCGCAGCAACATAGCACCCGCTTCCATGCGACTGGCGGCGGCGGCGGTAGAGCCATTACGCTGACAGCGCAATCTCGTCTGTGCACCCAACCGTGCATGCACAGTGATAGGTACTAGCCGGCCGCGATCCACTGACCGCAACGCCCCGTTTCCCTCTCCCCTCTCCCCACGCTTCACAATGATCGCTGTTGGCTTCCGCTGGCCTTGCGCGTTACTCGCAGCCCTTGCTTTTCTTCGCCTCCCTTGCGGCAGTGGCTACTCACTGTCATGTATAGTGTGCTTATCAATGTGGAATGCGAACGCATGCCTGGCTTGATCTGTTTCCGCCTTGCGCCGACATGCCCTGTCTGCCTCTTGGACCTGTGCGCCTGCGGCACCTGGATTACCTGTGTGCTTGTGTTCAAGTTGCTTACTTACTGCGTGCGTGTGTATTGTGCGTGTCTCTCCATGCGAGTGTGAGTGTGGCATGCGTTGTGTGAGCATGTGCATGCTGGTATCTATGCGTGTGTAGCATTTGTGCATGCATGGTGGCAGCGTGTGTTGCATGCATGCATGCAACGAACGTGTGTGTAATCGAAGAACACTTGGTAGCAGCGGCGAAACCGCACGTGTGGGCGTGACAGGCACAACCAAATGGGTGCCGGTACAGTGCGGTACGCGAGTGTGTTGTATGCGACCAGGCCCCGCATCTAGACTCCAAATATCTAAGCACGCCTACGTGCGCTTGTCTTGCTCTTTGTGTCACTGCTGTGACTTCTGTGGCGCACTAAGGGTCAATTCACATATGCACCCAGTTCCGTTAGGCACTGACCCAGTTCCGTTAGGAATTCTGACCCGGTTCCGTCAGGAATGCTAACGGAACTGGGTTGCATCGTCGTTTAACTTCACACATGAGTCGATGCATTCTCAGCAAGGCTAAAACTCATATCACTCATACATGCCTTGACTACCCTCAGTACACATCCCTGGGTGGTCAGCACTGCATGGTTTTGGGCGCTGTCCTTGCTGCGGCACACGCGTGCGCTCGCACGGTGTTCGCACTGGCATCATCGTGCCCCATGCTTGACTCACATGTGCTGTCAAGGTCCCACAAGTCCATTACACAAGGTGTGGTTGGTTTGGCAGCCATGCTGAATGTATGCAGGGTCTAGCTGGGTGCTCTGGCGCAGGCCCATATTCCGACGCAATCCTGAGCACCGTGCGCAATGCTGCATGGGTTAGGGCAAGGTTAGGTTGGGTTAGGGCCTGAAAAGGGCCATAGAATGCGTTTCCGGAGAAAAGATGGTTTTGACCCAGCCCCCCC
>BDDA01000490.1:53850-65321 GCA_001662385.1 Chlamydomonas asymmetrica
AAAATCCGAACGGAACTGATATGTTAATTGACCCTAATGGGCTGCGCTGTGCAGCGCAGTGCACTCTTGAGCTGCGCTGCACTCGACTGGGCATGCAGGAATGCATGCAGAAATCCAAGGGAGCCAAGTGCACACCTCTTGAAGCCCTGCCCCTGGTCTGGGCCCTGTGGCTGCACACGTCTTGGTGATGTAATCACGCTCTCACTGTTTGGGACCCCCAGCATATCATGCATCGTCGCAGTGCTGTAGAGTATGGACACCGCTGCTTGCGAGCATCCGCACACTTGGTCTGTGTGTTGGTCTGCTATTGCAGTAGGATGGCCCAGTATTGCGGGATTGCAACGGGGTAGTTCCACCATTACAATATGGTGCGGCAGAGTTTCCCAGCATGCTTGACTGGTATTGCAATCCAGCAGCTTGAAGAGCTGTAATCAGGATTCGGCCCTTGCGCGATGCAACGCGTGCCGTCATGACTGATCGCCTGTCTGCGCTGGTGCAGACCGGCTACATGCACACCGCCTTGTGACTTCCCTTCCTGTCACATACTTGGTGACTTCCTAGGCATGCTTCATTTCACTGCCTCCGTACGCATGCACGGCCAGCAGAACTGGAGCGAATGCATGCAATCGTCTTGCCAAATCAGCTTCGGGCCGCTCCTGCAGGGGGCAGCACGTGGGGACCTCACTTGACACTGCGAGTTTGCGGCACTGGCAGATGTGCTGCAGCTCTGCGCTGGTTTCGAGCAGCCGAATGGGCCTGTCATGTGCAGGAGACCTGACTGGCGGGGAAACATGGGGAAACGCGCAGCGGCACGCAAATGCACCCACAAGAAAACAAGGCGACAGGATGAAGTGCAGAGGGGCTTGGGAAGGATGTGGGCAAACTTGGTCATCAAAGCATTGAGCGCACTGGTGAGCATCAGCACCTCATGCACGCAGCGGCACTACACACACAGCCGCACACGGCAGCCGTAGCTCAAGCATTCAGCGGCAGGCCTTGTACAGCGAAGCGGCTTTGAGCATGCAAGAAGCTGTTTGGGCTCATGTGCCTGTTGACGCCTGTTGACATGATTGCACCGCACAAACAGGGCAGGCAGGGCTGTGGCAGCGCCAGCAGGTTGGCATGCGAACCATTTTGAGCAGCACAGGATCAGTAGCACTGGACCGGGCCACAGCCCTCGAACCCGCCACAGACAGACAGATTCATGCACAATAATATTCTGCAGGAGTGTGCAGAGGGGTGTCTGACCATCGTATCCGTGTGTTTCATGCAGGGGTACGCGTATTCACTATCTAAGTCTGTCTTGGTCTGATGGTCCAAATCTGGAGGGAGCGACCGTCATGCTCCTGAAGCAGCAGTGTAGCACACAAGGAAGCATTACTGCTTCGGCTCAAGCTTATAGGTTCCCAAATACACCGGCAGCTGCTTGCCCACGCAGCACTGACGGGGTCGCGTTGCAGGCCAACGCGTTGGTGACAAAGGAAAACTGGTGCCAACTGGTAAAGTGTTCAAGCTCCACTCAAATTAGCTATTTCATTTTCCTCTCGTGCTACAAGCACACAACCGCCATACCTGGGCGTTGTCATAGTGTGCAGCAGTTGCAATTTTCAACTGCCGAGAGCCCAGGGACGCGAGGCCACGCGCACTCAACAACCAGCCAGCGGGCCATTTACCTGCACCTTAGCACCTGACCAAGCACAGGTGACGTTCTAGTGCGGCTTCTCCTTGCAATGGCACTTAGGGAGGACCCAATGTTGTCGCTGCGGTACGGTGTGTTTGCGGTTTCTGCAATGCCATACAACATGCGCCACTGGAGTGCCTCTCCAGTGCCACTCACAGCCTTGTCATATTGCTGACAACTCATTTTGGTGGGGCTTCCTGCATCAGGAGGAACCCTCTTCTTCCCTTCCTTTGCGCCCGCGCCTAGTGCAACGACTGTGCGCTGTATGCGGGCCTCCGCTTGAACTTTTTCCTTCAAAAACAGTGTGCATTTTAGCTTGCTTCACCCTTCTTTAGCCCCTAGCAGTGGAAACACACACATAGGGGGCCCCCGGAATTGACTCATCCTGAGTCCTTGAAACCATGACGTGGCCACACTCCGTTGAAGAAGCAATCCACACGCTTGAAGCTCCTCTGTTGGAGCGGCTGGGCAGCACACCGCCCATACCACTGGAGGACGATGACACGCAGCAGGACTTGCAGGCGGTCGTTATTGAATGCAGTCCAACGGGGGATAGGCGCTTCTCGTTTCGGCGCCTATTGCAATTCATGGGACCTGGTATTTTGATGTCAATTGCATATGTGGTGAGTATGATAGCTTGCGTGAAACATTTTCCCAAGTTGAGGTCAGTGTTGGCGTGCTGACTGAAGCGTTCTCCCATGATAAGCGTGGACGCAAATACCATGTAGGACCCTGGCAACCTGGAGTCTGACTTACAAACTGGAGCGCGCACAGGCTACACGCTGCTGTGGCTTTTGTTGGCCTCCACGATTATGGTGCGTGAGACTGACAGAGGCCGGCATCACAATTGTGAACGGCGCTGGACACCGCAGTGGCTGCCTGCATTTCTTGCCGTGGCTCTTTCCTGTTGGAACTGTTGCGCTCGCCGCTATGTGCTCGTTACTGGCCTGCCCCTAGTTGCTGGGGTGCTGCTGGCCAGCGGCGTGTGCCATGCACACCCACGCCAATTGAGTTGTCCAACACCAGTAAATGAAAAACTGCCGACCCCCTACACACCCCACAGACAAGTCGACTTTGATGCTCAGCGCACTGCAGGGAACCCTAGGTCAAAGATATGCCAAACTGCATTTTGCGGGCCATCGGTTGGAGCGACTCAGCAGATGAACCGCTTGTCCACTTTGGGGGCTGTATCCTGTGTGCAGGGCTTCATCGTTCAAATGCAAGCGGCGAAGCTGGGTGTCGTCACAGGCAAGCACCTGGCGCAGCACTGCAGGTGCGTGGGGTGCTTGGCTGCACGACGAGCCCCGCGAGGACAGCGCGATGACCAACAACAGCAGATAACACCAAGTGCCTCAAGCCTGTCCTATATCTGACTGGACTGTGTTCAAGGAAATGCTGGCTCTGTCCACCCTGTCTTTAGAGCGTTTCGACCAGGGCTCACGACCATGCCTGCTCGGCACGCTGCGCTCTGGCTCGTTTTGCAGGGAGCAGTACCCCGCTTTGCCTCGCTACTTTCTGTGGATTATGGCGGAAATCGCCATTATCGGAAGCGACATCCAAGAGGTCATTGGTGAGTCGGGGTACGCACGTTGCACATCTGCACCCCCTGTCTGGGAGCGTTTGCAGGCAACATGGAAACTGGATGAGTGGCAGGCTGCTTATCGTTGATACACGGCAATCAATAAAGGAGGAAGGATCCTTGTCTGCAGCGTGAGCGCTGTCTTGGAAATGTTCGTTGGACGGCTCCGAAGGCGTGGCAGACCCAGACCGAAGGTCAACGTCTCACTTTCCTGCACCTGCTTCCGTGCAGGCAGCGCCATCGCGCTCTCCATCCTGACAGGGGGCCGCCTGCCGCTGTGGGCCGGTGTGCTGCTCACGGCAGTCGACTCCTTCGCACTACTGTTCATCGAGCGCCTCGGCATCCGCATGCTCGAGGCCTTCTTCGGGGGCCTCGTGGGCATCATGGTCGTTACGTTCGGCATCATGTACGTGCGCGCCGACGTGCCGGTGGCGGAGGTGATACACGGCTTCCTGGTGCCGCAGCTGCCGCGGGCGTACATCCCCACCGCCGTCGCGCTGATGGGCAGCCTGATCATGCCGCACAACATCTACCTGCACAGCGCGCTGGTGCAGACGCGCAAGCTGCCGACCTCGTGCGCGGGCGCAAAGAAGGAGGCGCTCATGTACTTTGGCGTGGAGTCTGCGCTGTCGCTGGGGGTGAGTTCTGAGGCGGCGCTTATAGGCGCATGTAAACATCGGATAGGTGGCACTGCTTACACAAGCAAACAACTGCATAGTGCACCCATGGAACATACTGCCAGGCGCGCTGCATGAGTATTCGGATTGCATCGAAACATCAGATCGCGTTGTCGTTGGGGGTGAGCAGGCGCGGCCATGGCCATTCAATGTGCTGCATATGCCAGTACCAGCAGTACAATGTGTACTGCCTGCACAGTGCTCTGCACAAGGCTGTGGAGTGTGGGTCTGGAACGCCAAACCTGTACTCAGCCTGGTTTGCAGCCTGCTGTGCACTGATGACTGCCGTCATCGCCGCCGGCTGTGCCGTGCTGCTGCTGCTTCGACTGCACCGTGCAGGCGGCAGTTGTGATCAACCTGTTTGTGGTTGCGGTCTTCTCGGCTGGGTTCTTCGGCAAGGAGGACATTGGCGACATAGGGCTGCAAAACGCAGGTGAGCCCTCATACAGGCGGATGAGCCCTAAACAGCGTTGCTGTAGGCCTGGCTAGCATCCCCCCTGGAGCGTGCGTGCTTCACAGCAGCGCTGCCTTTCCACAGCCAGCCAGCCTGCTCGTGAGGCCCTGCCGGGTGCGCCGCACGGTCCAACAATGCGGCCTGGTCATGTGGGGCGACAATGCAAGCCCATATGTGCGCACGTGTGCTTGATGTGTGATTCCCCCCGGGCCATGCAGCGTGCGTATGCGTTAGGGAACTAAGGATAGTGTTGAACTGTACCACGCAAGGTTGCTGATATGGTACAGTTCAACAAATACGAGGCGCGCACGCATGTGTGTGTTTCAAAATGTTTGGTTCCCGCGGGGCCATGCAGTATGCTTTGCGTGGGGCCGTGCAGTGTACGTATGCGTGATGATGGGAACACATGTATGTGTGTGTGCGGGGCTGTGCAGGCGCGTACCTGGGCGCCACGTACGGGTCCGTGGTAGTGGTGGTGTGGGCGCTGGGCCTGCTGGCGGCGGGCCAGAGCTCCACCATGACCGGCACCTACACCGGCCAGTTCGTGATGAGCGGCTACCTAAACCTCAAGGTGTGCGCTGCGAACGCTGCAATCAGCCTGTCTGGAGCCAGAGCCAGCAGCAGATTTGAAGTAGTTAGGTTTGATTTGCACTTGGCGCTTTCTAGCCAAGGCCGAAACTCCCCGATACATGAGGACTGAGCCAGCAGCATACTCTGGCGCTGTCAGTCAGTAGTTGATGTGCCTGTCGGTAATGGACTAGTGAGCTTTGGCCTGGCCCAGGGCCAGCTCGTTTGTTAGTTTCTGAAGTGGAATGTGGAACGGATGGGTGCGACGGCGGCTCTGCACACATCTGCAGGGCGCCCAACAGCATGTGTGCGTTACATGTGTGTGGGGCCGTGTGTACGCGTGTGTGGGGGCGTGCTGCAGGTGAGCGCGTGGGCGCGCATCGCCATCACGCGTGCGGTCGCGATCGTGCCGACGCTGGCGGTGGCGCTCGCGTACCGCACCAGCCAGGGCGGCCAGCTGGACGTGCTCAACCAGAGCCTCAACCTGCTGCAGAGCATCCAGCTGCCATTCGCGCTGGTGCCGGTGAGTTGGTCCCAGCAGGGTTCCCCGCATATGAGCATCTCGCAACAACCCTCAGAGTCAGAGTTCGAGCTGCCCTGGCGACATTCCATCTTGACGCCGTTCCCTTATTGAACAATCATGCCCTCAGTGCATTGCCGCTTGACGGTTGTATCGGTGTATTGTCAATTAGTCATGTACGTGGCAGGGTCGTGTTTCAGGCGTTCCCTGGTGCCAGTGGTATGGTTGTGTGCTGCCTGATGCTGTGCTGTGCTGGTTGTTGCATTGTGCTTTGAGCCAGGTGTTGACGTTCACCAGCTGCCGGGACCTGATGGGTGCTGAGTTCAAAAACTCGTTCCTGCTGACGGCAGTGTCATGGGGCATTGCAGGTGAGCGGGGGCATGTCGGGAGGGGGGCTCATGGTGAAGAGGGGAAACAGGTGCCACGAGGGGAAAGGGGAAACCGAGGCCGCCAGGGGAAACGAGAAGGGCTGGGAGGGGGGTTCGCCTGAGGCATCGTGCAGGCGGCTGTGGCTGGCCTGTGCCATGCTGTGCAGAGCGTCCACTCAGGCCAGGGGTGCGGCAGCAGCGCGCACATCCTGTACTGTTATGGCCCAGCTGGTAACCTCGCTCGCTCACTCGCTGGCTCGTGCGCTGCCGTGTCCGGCCCCTCCGTCTGTGCAGCCCTGGTGGCGCTCATCAACCTCACGGCTGTGTACGAGGTGGCGTCAGAGGCGATGTTCGCCAGCCGCTGGACCGCGCTGGTCATCACATCCGGCATGGCGCTCTACTTCTGCTTCATAATGTACCTCATCATTGGCCCGCGCCGCTGGGCGCGCTGGGCGGCGGGCGCAGGCGGCTGCTGCAGCGGCAGCAGCGCCAAGGCCGTGACCGGCAGCAGCCCTGCAGCGGATGATCTCGTGGAGTCCGGCGACGGCGGCCGCATAGTGGAGGGCGGCAAGGGACAGACGCGCGGGTCAGGGAATGAGTGTGCCGGCTGCTGCCTCATGCAGGGCAAGCGGAATGCTGCGGGCAGCGCTGCCACGTCGGCGGCGGAGGCAGCGGCGAACAGCACAGATTGCAGCGGGCGGGCGGGTGCCTTCGTCAGCCCGTTCGCTCAGCAGCAGCATCACCAGCACCAGCACCAGCCTGGCCAGCGGGCTGCCGGCAGCCCGGCTGCTGGCAGTGGAGCGTGCTGCGGGAGCAGCGGCTGTTGTGTCAAGGGAGGGGCATGCGGCGCCTGCAGCCGCTGCAAGCAGACCCCGCAGCAGCCAGGCGTGCATGCACACCCCCACCCGCACCCGCACCCCCACTCCCATCACGTATACGTACCGCTGCCCGGATGTGAGGAGGCGGAGGCGGAGGCTGATGCGCCGCCGCAAGTCATCCACATGGACGTTGTGCACGCAGATGCCTCAGGCGGTGACAGTCCGCAGGCGGCTGTGAGCTCGCAGGGGGAGGCGGGCAGCTGCTGCAGGCCCCCCGGATCCCGCCCATCATAGCGCAGCACCGCGTATAGGTCCTATGCATGCACTCTGCATGCACTGCACCACATCGCCTTAGTTAGAGGTTGGGTTGCCTGCAGTGCGCGTTGGTTACACACAGGGCGAAGCCACTCAACGTGCTGCACGTATTGCAGCAGGTTGGGGGAGCTAGGCTTTCGACGCTGAACGTACTCGACATGATTTGATGCCGGCATTTGAGCTGCTGGCTTGGAGCACTTACTTCTTCGCAAGCAACACCTCGCATGCGCTGCGCTGACGCATTCATGCGCGGTACGTGCATTGCGCATGGCATGCGCAACATTCATCTGGCGGTCGCGGCGCACGGCCGGTGGTACGTTGGGTGGCCGCGTTTACGCCCCAGCACATGGTGGAGGACCGAGGCGAGGCAATGGCAGGGAGGGGCGCGCCGCTGATTCCCACAGTGGCGGCTCTGCCCAAAGCGCTTTGCTCCATCATGGCTGCTGGGGTGCTGGCCGTGCCGCAAGCCGGGGCCCTGTGCGTCTCCCCCGCAGCGCCCGCGCATGGTTCCAGCAGGTAGCAGCACGTGGTCACCGATGGCATGGCTTGCGTACTCAGCCCATGCCACCACTACGTGCATTCAAGAATCTCATGGCACAACACCGACATGCGGTGCGTGGCGCATGCAAGCATGCCACTTTCAGCATTCGGAGAGACCTCACATACCCACACACGCCCTCCATTCCTTATTTCATGCTGCTTGCTGATGGCCCCAGCAAGCAATATGCCTGGCGTGTTGTGCCAGCCTCCCACATTACCCACCCCTTCCCCGATTTTTTGTTTAATAGCCCGCGCTCTGGACCCTCTCTGTGGGGATGCCCCATTTTGCTCCCCGATTCCACATGCTATGCCTCCCTGGTTTTGTGTTGTTTCGTTGCCTGTGGACTGCCCTGCGGCATTATGTGTTGCGGTTTGCAGGAAGTTTGTAGTGGTTCCTAGGGTTCCTTTGATCTGAGCTGGTGTATCGTACTCGCTGCGCCATGTGAGCCTGCCTGCCTGCAACTTGCAGTGCAATGCACGGTGGTGCATCATCGTCCTTTGCACCGCAGAAGGAGCAGGACTGCAGGAACCACTGCAACTAATCGAGGCCAGCCTCATACACAGCACATGCACGCTTAACGACACGAGCGGAAGTGTGCATCTGACCCGTGCACGCAAACATGTATGCCATGCCTGCACCATGGTCTTCTGACCGCCACCACCACCCACCCACCGGTACCTTTGCAGTTTGTATTGATTGATGAGCTGAATGCCGGAACGACACTGCAGGTGGCACCACCGACACGACTGGCCTGTGAGGCCGCAAGGTGTCAGGTCAATTACTGCAATCAAGCGTACAGCATGATCTCTGCAGGCAGTCATGTAGTGGACTGCCAATACGTTCCGCACGAATTGCATGCGCGTGCGCCATGCACGCATGGGTTGTGCCGTGCATGCCACGATTTGAGTGGCGTGGATGGCGGCAGCGCCCAAACCATCCTCTCACAACCTTCACATTCATTCGTCACGCTCACATGCTGGGCGCTGAGTCACTGCATTGCGTATCACTACTGCATTCCAAGTCCAGCAAGCATGCAAGGGATGTCGTTGCGCGTTGCGTTGATTGAAGCTGCAAACCACTTGCAGGGATGTTGTAACTCGGGCTCGACAGCATGCATACTTGGCAATGTGCGATGTGAACTGCTAACGTTCATCAGGATGCATACCGTAATATAGGATGGCTTGCCGCTCCAGGTAGCCTGTCGACCTGCTGTGTCATGCCTCCAACACGCAATGATGCAGCAGCCTGCGACGTCTTGCACTTCCCTGCGATGGTGCAAGAGGCGCAGGCGGCTGCATCGTTGCGTGTTAGAGGCATGCTGACGGTGGCGCTCCTCACGTCTGCGCCACGCCGCCACCTCTGTAAGTGCCCATGTCACTGGCCGGAAACCTCCTGCTGTGGGCTCCTGTCTCCATAGGGTTTAGGGTGTCGAGGGCGTGGGCTGTAGGGTTCAGGATCTAGGCTTGATGATGATGTTGGCGCTGCACGCCGAGGCGTGAATGCTGCACGCGGGCACCACGTGCTCGGTAGCGAAGCTGGCAGCTAGCTTTCCAATCAGTCGCACATTGTTTTGGGCCCACGACGTCCCGAAGTGGCTCCTGCTTGCGAATCCGCGTCACCGTGATATTAGTCAGGCTCAGTGGCTAGCTAGCGGAATGCTAACGCGTCTTGCATGGCTGGACGGCGAATCGCTGGCTGGCGTGTCGCTGCGTGCCAACCAGCGCTGGTGATGGGCTGACGGCACTCGCGAGCAACACGTCTGTACAGTGGTCACTAAGGCAACTGCTGCGTGGCTATCATATACAGCAGCTGCGCCAGCAAGGCCATGTGTCGCAAGTTCTGGTGGCTCTGTGCAACATGTAGGGTTTAGACCATGGGAACCACACTGCATGACCCCACGGAGGAATACTCTCAACACTAGGGCTTATGAGTGACGACACGTGCGCTTGCTGGCGCTCTGAAACCAAATAACGCAGGCCTAGTGTGTCGATACAAAGGAGCAGGCGTTGCAGAGAGCGTGTCACTGCTGGCATGCGTGCCGCCACGCTTGCCGCGGCTGGCGGCACACCTGCTGTGCCGTCGCCCCACGCTTGCTGCCACTATCGCCCCGCCTGCTGCCCCTGCCGATCCACCTGCTGTCATCCGAGCTTGCGCGCATGCTGCTGTCAGTGCCTGTGTGCTGCCAGCGCGTCTGTGCTGCCCAGGAGAAATTGCCAGTCAAAGTGAGTGCAACATGTTCTTGAGCCTGGCGCTCTCGTTCCCAGCTGACGAGCATGAGAGTGCAAAGTGAAACCCCGGGCAGGTGATGTGTATGAACTGTGAGCAACAACTGCAGTCTTTGAATTTGCATTACTCCATTTTCCATTCAGGACTCCACGGAAACAATCCGTCCTTGTAGATTGACCGTACGCACACGGAACATGCCAGTTGTATGTATGTACAGGCGTTGATATGCAGCATGCATCGATGTAACCGTGGCACTGAGCACGCCACAGCATATGCTGCACCACAGAAGGCTGTCGAGTCCCAGCCAAGCTAGCAGCCTGTGGGTCTGTTTGAGCGCGTCGAGCCAGCACGCTGCGCTGCGCCCTCATCACTTAGCGCGGTATTCCTCGAGCACCTTGCGCTTCATCTCCCTGCAAGCACCGCACCAGCACATTCAATTGGTGCACGTTGGTCAGGGGGCACGTGAGCCTACAGGTGAGGGGGAGGTGGCTAGCTGCAGCAGGGCGTGCATGCGCCTTCAGTAGTTGGACTGCGTCCCCTTAAGCCAATCAAGCCCATCTGCCCATGCAACAGAGCCATCAGCGCGCCAGACCTTACCACCACAACCCAACGTGTTCAGTTGCATGGCTCGCTTGCGAAGCCGGTCTGAAACAGGCAAGCACGCTGGCCCAATCGACTTTGGTCGGATGTGCGGGTGAGTGTCCCCGCACTCCCCCGCACACAGACGACCAACCTATACCCAGGCACGATGTCGGCTGTGTGCAGATGATGACTGTCCGCGCACTCAGGACAGTAGTACACTCACCCGTACGAGAAGTCCGAGTCGGGCTTGAAGAGGTGGATGGCCTCCTTGTCGTTAGCACTCTCCAGGTAGTCAAACCCCGTCCAGCGCACCCTGTCCTGCTCGTCGTACCTGCGCGCTCGTACGTAACACAGCGGCCATGCAGCGTTCATGAATCATGACACGGCCGGAGAAGGACGGCGAGAGGCATGCACACACAGTCAAAGGAGGAGGAATGTCCAGGCCCTGGGGCGTATGCACTATGCATTATAGAGCGTTGCATGGAAGGGCAATGAGACTGCACTGACTGGTGTCACAGTCACAATGACCACTTGCTGCGTTCTGTCACTGTGCGGCACGTTGTGCCATGTCCATTACGTCAAAAGCATGTCAGCCGAACAGCCCATGATCCTGCTGGTCTCCTGCCCAGCAGGAGTCCCCTGGTAAAGGAGCTGCACCCCAAACAGGAAGCAAGCGAGCCAGACCAGACCGAGAGGGCCACAAGCGCTCAGCTGCGGTCATCTCTCATCAGTCACCACTCACTTGTAGCACTGGATGGTTGCGCAGTACTGGCCCAGCTCCGGGACGTGCGTGTTGTCCAGGCGGTGGCACTGGTACCACTGCGGGCTCATCCACGTCACGTCGCCGGTCTTGAGGGTGAGCGTGGACAGCTTGCGCGGCTCCGCGCCCACCACCTCGGAGGCGCGGCTGGGGTCCTACGGGTGTGCAGGGGGGGGAGATAGCAGGAGGGGGGGGCACGCGTACACATCCACATACGCATCACACAAGTACCGGAGAACAACCCGTCCACAGTTACCTCCTCATGGTCACATCCGGTAGGGTTACGCATTCCCGCGGCCTCCATACCTTCCTCTGTGATCCTGTTCAAGAGCTAGCACCGCTGAGATCCTTGCTTGCTTCTGCCCTCCCCCCCCCCCCCCCCC
>BDDA01000490.1:66305-88173 GCA_001662385.1 Chlamydomonas asymmetrica
ACATTACCGAGTTCAGCATTCCCTTCCAGCACGCTGCCGGCCGGCGGCCATGATGAGACAGCTGAGCGGGCGCTGAGAGGGGTTCGGCGCCTCATGGAGTCCACTGCACCGCTAGAAGGAGCCCGCTTTTCTTCCCTCCTCCCCAACACACACGTAGCCCGTACTGATTATTCCCACCTCCCTCACCGCACACACACCTTGTGGTCGTCCAGGTTTAGCTCTAGCTTGTTGTAGAGGTGCACTTGCAGCCCCCCGTACAGCACCTTGATCACCGCGCACACGTTGCCGTGGTTGTGGATGGGCGACTCGCCGATCCTGCCTGCAGCAGCAGCAGCAGCAGCAGGGGCAGCAGCAGCAGACATTCTTACTTACAAACTCCTCTATCCTTACGCATACGCATGTGCACACTGCACGGCCCCACGGGCGCGTCGTTCTGACATACAAACGCATGATTGGGGGCGCATGCAACAGGAGCTCATAGCAGCGTGGCACAGCGTATCCAATACAGCCGTCACAAGCCTGAAGGTATGGCTGCGCAGCACTGCTGGCGAATAGCCTGGCCAGAACATAGACGTGTATTATGCACGCAAGCACTACTGCACCCCTCTTTTGACCCACCTGGCCATATCTCCAGTACATATGGGATGCCGGGGCCGTTGCCCAGCTCAGGGCCTAGCGTTACTCTCAGGTAGGGAAACTCCCCCTTGCCCTACGCACATACAAGCATGGCAGGGGCGCAGCACACAAGGGGGGATGTAGTTCACAGCTGCATCAGATCCACAGCTGCATCAGATCCGAATGCACACGTGCCATGCATGGGCTTGTGCATGCTGTGTGGCATTATTACCGTACAGCCGTTGAGCGGTACATGACGTGCGCCAGCAGGGCAATCACACGCGCTCTATGCACAAGTACACGCTACAGTGCCGCAAACCGCTGAGGCGCGGACCGCCGCCAAGCATGTGCTACAGCAATCCATGCACTCATTGTGTAGACTGAATGGCATGCAGGCTGAGGTTATGTGATGTTACGTCAGGAGCATGTCAAGCATTTAACATGTTGACTGAGCGGCATGAAGGCAGCTGCGGTGCTACTGTGTCTCACGTCATCAATGGGCTTCCCCTTGTCTGCCGGCGTCCACGGCTGGAGGTGCTTCTTTTCCCACAGCTTGTTGTACAGCGTGAGCCCCTCGGTGCCGATGCTGTACTCGATGGCCTTCGCGACCTCCTCCTCCAGCTCAACGCCTGCAGGCAGGCAGTGAGGCATCCCACATACAGGTGAAGCAGCTGGCTTGATTCAGTAAGCCGTATATCGTTGGCTTCAGGGTTGGTTAGGCATGACTGTGCTATAGGATCACAGCGGCAGTACGCTGCTATAATTGTTACATACAGCAGCCCATGGTAGCGGCCGAGGAGTGTCGTCATGGGGCCGTACCGAGCCGAACAGGCCTATGTATATGTATATGATGCATACACGCGCGTCGGACTGCATGGCTGCTTGCACTGCGTGGTTGCTTGCACCGCGCGGCTGCCAGCACTTCCATCCGAGTGCATATGTTGCGCTGTTCTTGCCTGGGCAGTTGAGATAGGCCCGCTAACCGCTGCATAAAGCGCACGTCGCTACTGTAACCGCCCCGGCATGCACGCACCTGCGATGTTCTTGTACAGCACCTGGCATGCGGCCGGGAGGTCTGCGCTGAATGTGTGCGTGGGCTCGTCCATGGCCTCCAGGGTGACCTTGGAGGAGTCCATCACCAGGGGGGGAGGGTTGCTCACCAGCGGCAGAGGGTCAAACTCAACCACCGCGGCCGCGTCCGCGACGTTTAGCTCGCCGGGGCCGCCCTGGCCGGGCAGGTGGTAGCCAACGCGCTTGGTGATGTCCAGCGAGACCTGTGCGTGTTGATGGAAATCATCAAGGCGTGCAGGGGCAAGCAGTGGCCGCAACGACGCCACTTGCAAGCGAAAGCGACAGATACAGGCGATGTCGATGGTTTGCATGCGTACGTTTTTATGCATGCAAGGCTGGTATTGGTTGCCCCATGCATTACCGTAGCGACCGTTACAACGACCTCAGGTGGCGCGCTAGTACCCGCCACTACCACTTCAGGCTCTCACCAGCTTCACCCCTGGCCCAAACAGCTCCTCGGCCTCGGCCGGGGTCAGGCTGCCCGGCCCGGTTTCCTCTGAGCTGCGGAGGTCCCAGGTGAGCTCCGTCGTCTCATGCATGTGGTAACCGCGCCCGTACTTGATGGTCTGGTTCCAGCGGTCGAACGAGAGCCAGTACGTGCGGGTGGGGGGCAGGTGCTCCTTCACCAGCGCAGCGGGCGCGATTGGTTGCACTGCGGACGACCAAGCAGAACCAGAATTACAACCATTAGGACCATGCAAGTTTGTAAAGCCATGTGCAGGCACGCGGACAGCACGAGGTCGGCAAACGAATGGCAAGGGTGTGGGGTTGCCTGGGGGGATGGCATTACAAGGGGCGGAGCATACATAGGGCTGCATGGGAATGCTTCAGGTGGGGAGAGGGTGACTGGACGCTCATGTGTGGAAATTGTAACCTGGCCCCAACCCCTCAACCCCTTAACCCCTCAACCACAAGCCGATCCCAGCTAATTTTGCCCTCTCCCACCGTGTCCCCCCCCGTGCGGGCCCCCTGCCCCTGCCAAACGCGCCTGCCTAGTGCCGCCATGACAGCCCGTTGCACCCTGGCTGGAATGTGGCCCACCTTTAGGAAACTTGGGGTACAGGATTTCAATGTCGTTCTTGGTGATCTTGAGCAGCTTGGCGGTGGGCATGTTGGGGTTGATGGCGTCCACTTCGAGGCACAGCTGTACGTCACCAGGGGCGCTGTTGACGGCATCCTCCAAGCGCAGCGCCTGGCTGGACCAAATCCGAGCCTTTCGGTATGAGGGACACCACGCAAGGGGACAGCAGACATCAGGCGGCAAGTGCTTTCAAGTGCTGCAAGCACGGGCTGCTGAGTCAGCGTTTGAGCCGGGTTTGAGAGGACTGAATCAGCAGGCTGCTTGGCACCTTGTGCTGGGCACCTTATCTGTAGAGACTGAGACTGGGTCGTAAACAAACGTTGCTTGGTTGCAGGCAAGCTGTATACGTGTACAGGGTGTTTATGAAATGCACGTGTGCGGGATCTGGCGGGATGCACATACACAATGTCAGCAGCAGGTCGCTTGTCCTGTCGAAGGTTCGTATGCATGTGTTTCTGAACAAATGGCCATGAGCGGGTCTTACCTCAAAGGCACGCTGGTCAGTGGTGAGGTTGAAGGTCACGACACCGCCAGCGTTGTTTGCAAGTGGGAAGCAGCGCTCGGGCCTTGCAGTACCAACCATCTTGCGTACCTGGTCAAGCCGCCCTGTAGATTGCAGGGAGTCTTCCTGTAGCAAGTCAGGTCACAACAAGAGATACACACACGCGGTCGTCAGGCCATGTCGCTCACGTGCGTCACACATTTGCCAGGCAAGTTGGCTGCAGGCTGCTGTTCCCCAAGATATAGGCTGCAACTTCCCGTGTTGCTGTACTGTAGATCTGCCAGGTATAGGCCGTGTCTCGTCCCCAGGTCAAGCCTCGCACACAAGCAGGCACATACAACAAACCAACTACCGGGCAGCGAACTGTCAACCCTTGGGATCACGACCAGTCAATGTCAACGATCCTGAGCGCGGTATGCTCATAGCATGCTGCAGTCGACGTGTTTGCTATTACAAGGACTTAGCGACGCGCAAGCGACGCGCAGCAGGTTCCTGCTGACTTACTTGGCTTGCACTGGCTTGCAGGACAGTGAAATGCTCTCACGGCTAGCGACAGGCGACACGCATACGAGAGGCGCCAGGGATGAGTGGTGAAGTAGGCTTGAGTATGACAGCCTCGTTACAAGGCTCGTTGGCCCTGTTAAGTACCCGAACCATGCCGGAAACTGGATTCCATTGGTGGAGACTGCATTCCAGTTGGCCCGGCCTTAACAGGCACCGCTGAATTTCTGAAACCCAGGGAACCTGTTGTCCTGATATCACACCCACAGCAAGCGCAGAAGGTGTCACAGAAGACACAAAGCAGGCTTAAGGAACATGGAGAAGTCATGTGCAAGCAAAGCTAACACCAGCTGGCACAAGTCAGGGTTGGGAGATCTGTGTGCCAGCATGCAAACAACGTAGGGATAGGGCAACCTTGGGCAGTAAAATACACGCAAAGCCACAAGTGCCACTCGCTGCTGACATCTCGTTCATGTTTGCAGGCGCATGGTCTCGGGGCCTTGAACTTGGCCAGGAACAAGGCCAACTTCATGTTCTTAAACCCGCTGAACTACATCAGGCCCATGCTGATGCATTCAGTGCTCAACTACCTAGAGTTCAACTCAGGTTTGAATCGTCCGCCGACTGCGCTTCTCAGCAGGCAGGCCACGGTGTCCAACTGCCTCGCTGCAATGAAGTGCTGCCGAAGAATTGTGTATGCCAGACCGGGAAATGCGTTATGGATTCTTTCAGCAGGTTGCGTTGTTATTTTGGAACGTGCACCGTTAAAGCAGCCCCTTTGTGGGGCGAGCGAGGCGGCAGTGAAGGTCCGTGCTCGTTTTGCCCTAACAGCAGCAACTCACAACAGGTGGAGTAAACTATGCAGGATAGTAGTTTAAAACGTTCAGTTGGCTGCTGGTGTCCAGTATTCGGGTTGGATTCAAACCTGAAGAGTGTGGTTGCTCGAAGCCAAGACGACCTGCCAAGGCGAAGGTGAGGGCATCGCCAGAACAAGAAGGAGTGGGCTTGCTTGGGGCCGAAATGAGGCGCCTGAACACTGAGGTTGTGCCCGGTTGCATGGATTGTAGTAGGGAGTGGGGGTTGGAGGCAGGACGCCCGCTGTGCCCTGCCGCCATATGGTGGCGCAGACGGGTCACGAGACGCTGTGTGTTGTGTTGGAAGCAAACATGTCAGCAACAATTGCTGGTGACAGACAGACGAACATGTTGCATCATTTTCAAATACTGCAACGCTCACAAATAAAGGACTCTGTGTTCCTCGGCACTACCGCAAGCCCAGCCAGGGGTCGCGGTAGTGCCATGGCAACAGGTGGCAACACGTGGCGATGCGCGGCAGCTTCAGCAGCCGTCTGAGCCTCTCCCGAACGGCAAGGCCCATTGCATGCATGGTCAACAGCAGTATCAGCTGCGACCCTGAGACACCTGCACTTGTGTCTGGCATATGTCATGCGTTGTAAGCGGTGTGCAGGCGAGGAGGGGGAGGCGGGCGTGTGCTGTATGCAAGGTGCGGAGGCCGGAGGTCGAGGCGATTGCACTATGGTATTGCAGCATATGCAGGCATGGTGAACCTCTTCTGCTCGCCTGGTGCCCAGCTGGGGGAGCATGGGCTGTTTGGACGACACGCTTCTGCTGAGACATAACATATGCGAGCATATGCATGAAACGTACCTTGACAAAGGGCGGGCATGGCGCATGCTGGTATGCACGAAGGCGATGGCGCCGGCCACAGCCACCAACCCTTCCATGCAGCCTTGGCGGCAACAGCTGGTGCAGCCACAGTGGTTGCAGCAGCAGCAGCAGCAGCAGCAGCAGCAGCAGCAGGTGTTTGCGCCTTTGAAGGTTGTAGGTCGAAACAGCAGCAAGTGGCCTGGAGGGTGGCGGGCAGCGCTGGTGAGGATTTGCACCTCAGCTGCTGCAGCTGCCAACCTGTTACCATCATGCTATCATGCTAGGCAGTGCCTTCCCCATTCCTGCTCAAGCAGCAGCTGCTGAGCCCGGCAGCAGGAGAGCGGATGCGCTGATCCTTCCAGTAGCGTACACATGCGTGCTGCAGGCAGCAAAACGCGGGCTGCGTGAGCTGGCTGCACCTGCTGGTTGTGCGGTTGGCTGCACCGCCACATGCTGTCATCCGCCACCAGGAGTATTGGCCAGTAATGCCGGCAACGGCGGTGGTGGTGGTGGTGGTTCAGCTCGGCCTGGGTGGTGTCATGAGTGATGCCGATGCTATGCGGCTTCCTGTGGACATGCATGCAGCAGCACAGGGTCAGTCACTGGCCATGCCTCTGCTGCCGTTCCTTTGCTAATGGCCATAGCAGCCCTGCTTTAGCAGCACCAACAGGAGCAATATCAGTGCATGGGTGAACGCGTCTGCATGCGGAAACCTATGCCCAGCAACGGCGTTGAGCTGGTGCGTGCGCAACTCAGGCCCGCTTGGCAGCATGCGCACCGGAAGGATTGGCCACAAGCGGCAGTGCAGCATGCAGCAGCAACAGAGCGTTGCCGCTCGGGTAGTAGTAGCGGCAGTAGCAGGGCACTGTGCGCTGTTGGGGGCCATAAGGATGGCCACGGGTAGGTCAAAGGTTTGGGTTCAGTTTTTGGATGAAGGTGCAGGTCAGGTGCAGGTCAAGGATTCGGGTTGGGATGTGGGTTCAGATTTCACATGTGGAGCTTTGCAACCCCAGGCCGCTGACCCTCCCCTCAGTTTTGCACTCGCGCGTGCAGTTGAAGCTCCCCATGCAGGCACACCCAGTGCTGCATGCGCACAGGAACGAGCGTTTCCGGCGCGCAATATGTCTGGCGGCTGCGCCATGAATCAAACATGGCATTCACCTCTTAGGTGAGCCATGTGCCATTAACTGTGCCATGCTTGTTTTGTATGCTAACCAACCCTCGCTCCATCAGTCCATCCACCCAGAATTGAGCATCGTCCGATCATGCAGCACCACAATAAGCAAGTCGTGAGCAAGGACCAAAAAGCTATAAGCTGCAAAATCTGCCTTGACTACCTAGACTTCACCTGCTACTCAGACAAATCGTTTGTACGAGGCTAGGGTTCCGTATGCCATGACAGTGGCACCACAAGCAGGGTAACACACCAGAGTGAGATGCGCATCGTATTACAGCTGCACTTGAGTTCTCCTAGGTCTTGCCTGGGCGTAGCAGCTGTGTGGCAGCGGCGCTGACAACCGTCCGACTCGTGGCCATAACCATCCAGGGCGACTGCTTCGCTGGACGGTCTACCAAATGTCGCTGATAGGCGAGTTGTAGCTCCCAAAAGAGCTTGGCGTGTTTGTAGGAACGCATAGCAGACAGGTTTGCAGTGAAATAGAGCCACAGTGGTTTAGTGACTGATGGGAACGTGAACGGGCCGTTTGCTGGCAGTCATTGACCACTCAAGTGGTTTCATTTGCAGGCATATCAGAGGACGAGTTTGATGAATGCGGAGCCAGGGTGATGAGCAAGGCGGTGGTGCAGCGAATATGTCGTGAGAGGTGCGTCACCGTAGTTGCCAGTGTCTGCCTTCGGGCCCGCACGGGCGCAGTCCTGTTAGCACGTGTCATAGATATAGAAAGGCACAGCCTCATTTGCCACGTAGGAGTCTGCAAGCACAGTCACTGCTGCCCGACACCGGCAGTCGTTAGTGCCACGAGCTGCACCCTTGCTGTAGGCCCCGTCAAGTGCTGCACATATCGAACAACTATCCCTGCATCCAGAGCGGTTCACTGTCCTGCACATACCCTGTTGCTTCCCCAACTTTATGCGCGGCAGAGGTTGGTGGATTTCCACGCCAAAAACAGCAACTGGTGACGTGAATCGCCCGCTTGTGTCCCCCAAGGCATTCACACTCGACCCCTGACACAAGCACTTATTAAGTCACCTTGAACAGGTCCTAACAGGGGCGCTGTGTCTGTTTCGGCCCCTCATACTTGCACGCGCACCGGCACGCACCATGGTGCAGGCCGAAACAGCACGCGTCTGCCAGGGCTGACCTGTGTTTGCTCCTAACATAAGTATGCCCTAGGCTTGCGAGCGCTTTTACCTGCCATAAGTTTGATGTGTGTGCCTCAAGAGACCGAACCGCTCACTCACCCGTTCACTCAGTGACCCGGCGTGTGTGTTCACCACGCACGTTTGCGCTGCCAGGGGCGGCGCCACGACGCCGACGTGCAACACCAGCCTGTACCTGCACGGTCTCAAGCTCAGGGCGATACGCGGTCTTGAGGACTTCCAGCGCTGCATGGTGCTGCACCTGGAGAACAACTGCATCACGCGCATCGAGGGCCTGACCCACATGACGGGCCTCAAGGCGCTCTTCCTTCAGGGCAATGACATACGCTGCATCGAGGTGCGCGCCGGTGTGCATGCATGCATGCGCAGGGCTGGCTGTGGTTGAGCATCAGAGGTGGTGGAGCGGTCATGTGTCCCTGGGGAGTTAGCATTGATCGGACTGGCTCGCCTGCGGCGTCATACAGCAGGTCACGCTCAGGTGTAATGACATGGAGGGTGCTACATATGTGCGTGTACGTCAGTACGATTGAGCATGGACAATTTTGGCAAGACCCAAATGAGCGACACCAGGCATTGGGGGCCTGACCCAGATCGTGGGATGTGTGATATCGGCAGCCGAATCCACACACGCCCCATCACTCACCCAATACAGCCAATACTGTATTTGGTGACGACCCTGTTGCCGCCAGTATTCGTCATGCTGGTGCGGGCCGGTGCAAACACTGGTTTAATTCTTAAGGTTGTATGCTGGTCAAGCCATTGGGTGTTTAGCAGGCGTATCACTCACTAGTCACTACCACATATGCAAACACACCGGCCGTGTGTGTGGCGCTGATTCCTCCATGGTTCCCGCTGGTCCGCGCGTCAAATTTTACAGGGTCTGGGCGGCTGCACGCAGCTGACCACACTGAACATCAGCGCCAACCCGATTGGCCGCCTGGACGGCCTGCCGCCCTCACTCACCACGCTGCACGCGATATCCACGGGTGCGGCGGTGCCTGCAGCGGTTTTGCAATGCGACCAACGCGTACGACCCTTTGGCCAGGCTCGTGAATGGCTGTGTGCCTATTGTGTATGCCACAAGCACTGTACACAAGCGCTGGACCATGCTTTCACCCAACAGCGCTTCGAGTACTCTGCCGATGTTTGTGCTGCGCTGCCGTCGCCGCTGCTGCTGCCACTGCTGCTGCCACACCCGTGTCTTGCGCATCTTGCACTGTATGTCTGTATCTGCAATGTGCAGGTCTATCCAGCCGGGACGCCATAGCGTGCCTGCCTACCGCGTGCCCCGTGTTGGAGGTGCGATCCACACACCTGCGCACCGGCTGGGTGCTTGCCTGTGTGTGCGCTGCACATAACGTGCGCTGCACATAGCGTGTCTTAACGTGATGTGTCCAGTACGGCGTGGTGTGTCTGTCACGTACTCAAATGCACACATCTATGCACCTTTGTTGTGTGCATGTGCACTCCCAATATGCATGTATCAGGGTTGCAGGGTCTAGGATTCGCCAGGCTGAATTGTACAAAACGTGGCCAGCGCTTGTTGCCGTCAGGGGTGCCAGACATTCAGAGCAACTCCGTGTTGACGTCCATCAGCCTGGCACACCGCTGATACTGCGTGGCTGGCTGCGTTCAAAGAACATGGGCGCGTGCCTGGCAGTGCATTGGTATTCAGGGTTGCGGGTTTTGTGCAGTTCCGGGTCCGGGTGGTCTTATGCCAGTGCTTGGGTTGGTTACTTGGTTAAGGTACTGCACTCATGGGTGGTCCATGCACATATGCAATCAATTTACCGTAACTAAATCTCGTCACACAGTGTTTTCCGGCATGCGTAGAGTCTGCAACCGCGCATGTCTGCTACCGCGCGTGCCCATGGCCAGGTGCTTGACCTGAGCTCCAACGCGCTGGACGGGCCCGAGGTGCTAGCGGTGCTCTTTGCGCTGCGCTGCCTGCGCGTGCTGTACCTGCTGCGCACGCCGCTGGGCCGCCTGC
Source organism: Chlamydomonas asymmetrica (assembly GCA_001662385.1). Taxonomy (NCBI): domain Eukaryota; kingdom Viridiplantae; phylum Chlorophyta; class Chlorophyceae; order Chlamydomonadales; family Chlamydomonadaceae; genus Chlamydomonas; species Chlamydomonas asymmetrica. Next base: position 76,073 of record BDDA01000490.1, read on the forward strand.
CCAACGCGCGGCGCCTGTTGGTGAGCCGCCTGCCGGCGCTGTCCTACCTCGACGACGCGCCCATCGACGACATCGACCGGCGTGGAGCAGAGGCATGGGCGCTCGGGGGTGCGTTGAGATGAGATAAGAGGCTCCCGTGCGGCCATGCAATGTGCACACGCGTGTGCATACGCATGTTTTGGGTGTGTGTGTGCGCACACGCTCCATTGCTATCCCCTGAGCAGGGCACACTATGGCTATGGCAATAAAGCATATACAACAGCCACTGATCACTGGCGCAGGCACTAGTTGTCAGAAACTCCCTGAAAGAAAGGTGACAGGGCCCTTCTGGGCATATACACGCAAGTACACAGCATGTATACGTAAGCCTTTGTCACGCACACACCCTGTACTGTACTGGTGTACACGTGCTGCTGCAGGCAAGGCGGCGGAGGCGGCGGCGCGGCTGGCGTGCCGGCAGGAGAAGCGGCTCGCGCTGCGGCGCCACAGCCTGGCGCTCTCCGCAGAGCGTGCGCGCTGGCGGGAGCTGCTGCGGGGCGGCGGCGGCGTCGTGCATCAACATCAGGAGCAGCAAGGCGTGCTGAGGACGGTGCTGGAGGTCGGCTCGGGGGACATCGGCGGCGGCGGCGGCGGTGGAGGGTCTGCGGCGGAGGCCGTGGATTTCGAGGCGCAGGAGTTCCAGCTGCACATGCAGGAGTATGTTGAGGAGGAAGTACGGAGGCAAGAACTTAGATCTGTTAACTTACTCTGTATGTCAATTACGGTTACTGTGTCACACCGTAGCGTACGACACAACAAGCTAAAAAGCGGCCGTCACAGTTGACGGTGATGTTACGGACCTGCCCAGCATTGTCAACTAGTGCAAGCACACGTGTGTGTACGACACGTAAAGTGCATGTGTTGTGTACCGTTCATATGGTTGGGAGTGGCAGTACATGTGCGTGCAAGTATTTCATCTGTTGATGGCTGGGTTTGTGCGCAGGCGCCTGGGCGCCGCGGGCGCTGCCCACGTGCTGACGGCTGAGCAGGTGGAGGCGCTGCCGCAGGTGGTGTACACGGCCCTGCCGCCGCCCGCCCTGCTGCAGCCAGACCTGGCCGATCAGCAGCAGCAGCAGCAGCCGGAACAACCTGATCAGGTGGAGTTGACGCCACACCCGCAGTTGTGTGAGCTGCAGCAACAGCAGCAGCAGCACTGCGATCCGCATCCCCAACAGTCACCCCAAGGCACACCACCACCGCCACAGCAGCAGCAGCAGCAGCAGGGGGAGGGTCTGTTGAATGCGCTCGCTGCACCACTGGGCAGCGCCGCCCCGCCGGTCTCGCCCGGGTCTGGCCGGCAGCAGTGTGAGTGTGTGGTGTGCAGCGAGGCGTACACGGTCGGCGAGACGGTCGTCGCGCTGCCGTGCAGGCACCTCTTCCACGGCAGGTCGGTGGCGTGTGTGATAGAAGCTTTAAATTTTTGCAAGCTTGCATGCAGCCATGCGTGCAGCCACCATGTGCTTCAAGGTGTGAAACAAATGCGTGTATGCAAACGCGTGCATGCCCAAACGTGTGCATGCACAAACGTGTGTATGGTCTGGCGTCATGCAAAGGTAGGACTCGGTCGTACATGCTGCGCATGTTTGGCCCGTGTCAATGTGTGGTGGCGGCGAGCAGCGAGCCTGCTGCGCTTTTGCTGCCATCCACGCACCGATCCATCCATGCATCTTGCCCCACACATGCCTAATGCAGCAAATCAGCCACAGGTTCAGGGGATAGGTGTTCAGGAGGTGTCGTGTTTAACACCCTAAACCCCTCCCTGGTACAGCCAAACAGCCTTAAGCAACGGACTTTATGGATGGATCAGCCATAGGAAAAGCGCTGTTGTCTGGAGGTTAGTGTGCAAATGGCTTTTCCATGTTTGCCGGCATCGCAGGTGCATCCGTCCGTGGCTTTTGGGTTTCTCCAACACCTGCCCTGTGTGCCGTGCATACGTTGTGGAGCCGCCACCACAGCCCATGATGCTGAGCTCCCCACCCTCTAGACGCAGCATAACATCCCACACAGCATCCCCCCGTACCTCTTTGCCTGGAGTGACTCCTACCTCGCCTGGAGTGACTCCCGCTGCTGCTGCCGGGTCTGCAGTTGGCTGCCCAGCAGCAGCGGGCAGCAGCAGCAGCTCTGCCGTTGACGGCCGCAGCGCAGCGGCTGCAGGCGGTAGTGCGGGCTGCACACTCACTTCGAATGCTGCGGAGGACTGCACGGGTGGCGACGGCGGCGTCACCTGCAGGAGGCCTGCAAATGAAGATGGTACTTTCCTTGTCGCTCCAGTTGAGGTTGAAGCAGCAGGGGGGCACGCTCTCGTCCCTGCTGTCAGCAGCATCAGCAGCATCAGCAGTGCAGCGAGTACACCCAGCAGCAGCAGTCTTAGCGACAGTCAGGGCGATCTCGCACAATTAGCATGCACAGCCGACACGCCGCAGCCCTCTGGCGGCAGCGTGCCGTTGTCAGGCTGCACAGAACAGCAGCGGCAACTGGACGTGCAGGAGGACAACGCGTGTGGCACCCGGGACACAGGCCTGCCGGGCTCCACTAGCTCCACCAGCAGCTGCGACGGCAACGCCGCTGCTGCCACGCAAGCGGCATCCTCCCTGGAAGCCGCCTGCCTGACGCAGGGGCGCAGCGGCGCCGAGCGACCAGTTGAGGTGGCTGCGGACGCGCCTCCAGCGCTTCACGTTTCAAGCGCAAATCACCTCCCTGGCCGGTCAGCGATGATGTTGTCGGTAGCGGAGGTCATCCATAGCGCACCGGCAGCATCCTCAGGCCGCCTACCTGCGCCGGCATTTGAGGCAGCGTCCACCGCAAGCCAGCCGCAGCAAGGCGGCGTGACGGGGCCCGACAGCTGGCGGCCAGAAGCGCGTCACGACGAGCCGCTGCACGACTCGGGCGTAGGTGCAGGCGCAGGCGCAGCAAGCGGTGCCGCTGGCGGCGCGGTGGCGGGTGATGCGGCCTCCACTGCAGCTGTAGGCGCTACGGTTGGCGCTACGGTTGGCGCTACGGCGGCCAGCAGCGACTCCACGTATTCCATGATCCAGGTGGGGCAAGCGCGGCTTGGCGCCAACGGATGCAAGGGCACGGTTGTGGACACCAGGACCAACAGGACGCATCACTTGCGTGTTGCTGCAAGTGCGGCTGCCACATGCCCGTTGAATGCATCAGCCTGACAACCGGTGCACCATGCCGCCAGTTGGTATGCCAACCGGTTAGCGTGTTTACCAGGTCTGTCTGTAGCACTGTTTGCTTAGCGTTTTGGCGCCTCATGGACCGCATTCCCATGCTCTCTCATGCAAGGAGTGTCAGCGCTGTCTGAGGAAAACTGTTACCAGGTCTGCCTGTAGCACTGTTTGCTTAGCGTTTTGGCGCCTCATGGACCGCATTCCCATGCTCTCTCATGCAAGCAGTGTCAGCGCTGTCTGAGGAAAACTGTTACTGGTGTTTTGATTGGCTTGCGTGGTGTGCGTCGTTGCTTGCTGTGGCAGGCGATGCACCGGCGCGCGTTTGGACAGTGTGCGAGGGACGCCGACCAGCACCTGCAGCAGTGGTCGCAGCTCAAGCGGGAGCGACACGCACGGCGCCACGCCGACACCGCGCAACACAGAACGCAGGGCGCGGAGTGCCCGGAACCCGCATCAGCGGATGAGCGTGTGGACAGCAGCGAATTCCGCGCGGTTGACGGCCGGCACAGTGCAAGCATAAATCCTGAGGCTGGCGCAGCACACTTTGTTGCTGTAGAATGCAGACGTAATGCCCTCAGCAGAGATGCAGGTGCAGGGCAATATGCCGTACTACCGGAGGCGATTGTGGTTCCGGAGCAGCAGCTGCACATGAAAGACTGTGACAGTGACAATGGCGGCAACGATGATACGTGGAGTGCTGCGCAGCTTGGCATTATTCCTGCACAACTGGCAAGCACTTCCGTCGCTTCGCCCAACGTGGCGCTGGGCAACGGCGGCGGGGTGATTGGCGAAACCAATGCCAATACCGTACCATGCCCTGCCGTCAATATGTCACGATACAGCTACAGAGCACCCCTCCCCGTCCCACGCACCGACCCAGACGTGTATGAAGAAGAGCTGTGGGAGCTTCCTGATGCGCTCACACGGGGCGCTACGCCCTTTTTGTGAGCGGGTCCTGGTCAAAAACTCCGTGCCTAGCCTGCTGCCTGGAAAATCCGTCCAGGCTTCAACTCCGCGGGTTTTTAACCTGATTGTCGATCGTGTTTTCAGGTGCACAAGGTTGTTCGTATTTCAGTGTTTGCTGAGGTGGTGCTGACAAATCCGCGATTTGGGTCTGGCGCAACCCCTCGCCCGCTGCGATAAAGGGGCTGACGATCTCGCAGCGTTCTCAAACGACTCGTTTGTATTTGTTATTCATTAACGACCCGCGTTTCATGTTGCAAAGACGTCTCACCAAACCGTTTTGGTCACAACACGCACGCAGTACCCAGGAAGCTTTGCTCCACTCTACCAAACGCTATAGGCACAGACACCTATGAATTCTTTCATGAGATAGGTGTGTGTGTAGGAGGCAGCCAAAGCGAGGAAGTATGACGAACGCCGATGCACAGGAACTGGATTGCGACCTTTCTCCAGAGGAAATCTGGGACTCGCTGACAAACGTTGAAGAGACTGCTGTGGTATGTACTGAGCCATATATAGGTGCACGTGCAGCCGCTGTGTGTTGCCGCTTTCAGTTCTGGTTTCAGGCAGCGGATGGATTGCGTTTTGACTCCAAAGTCTGCTGACTTCGTGCGCCGGTGTCGCTCTGCCTTTGCCTGGAGCACAGCACGTCGCTCTCTACCGCTACTACGGGTGCACCCTGCCGGATGGAGGTGAGGCGAACAGCAATCGCATAGCGCAGGCAGTTTGGGTGCACGCCGCTAGCTCAGGCTGGCCCTACACGAAATGGCAAGGGCTACCACCTGTATCATAAGACCACAATCACCTTGCTAAAATTCAAAAATGCGCTTGCAAGTTCTGGCCCTCCAGTTCTGAACCTCAACCTGCATTATGCGCCGCATCGTTCACCGTTGCTCAGCCACGCCGTTGTATGATAACTCCTATGACAAGGCTATTGTCGAGGCGTGCATGCCCGTGGAGGAGCGAGAGAAGCACAATAAGCGCGTAGAGGCGCTGAGCATGATGGCGGTGCGGACTGCGGAGATTGATGAGCAGCTTCTCCATCAAATAAAGGCGAGTAGTGGCCTGGCGGGCAATGACGTGTTCCTGGGTGAAACCATATTCTGCAGGCATAAGGCTGAAATGGACAGCTGCGACTGGTGAACAGCACGAAGCAGCTGTACCCTTGATGGGCGTCGCATTGTGGCACACAAGCCCCAAAGGGTTTTGTTGTCTCCGTGGTGTTGTGCCTGTCCGTGAAGGGCTTGCCTGTTCCCAGACAAACACAGTCAGCTTAACTGGCCAAGGCTTGCCAAGGCTGGTGACCTAGTTTGGCACATGGCACCTGCCTGAACCATGTATGTATCCATACGTGCCTCTCGCCCCTCTCGGTGGGCCGTTGCAGGTGCACCCAGACATAAAGCAGGTGGTGCTGCTGGGAGCTGGCCTGGACAACCGAGCTTGGAGGTGAGGCTCGCATGCGTGTCGTTTCTTTTGCCCCACCCACGCACCCACCCGCTGGTTGTTCCATGCGGGCCGCACACGCCCGTCGACATTCTTGACCCCGCCGCTTGAATCGTTCAATCCGTTGCCCCTGCTGGCCCTTCACCTGCACCCACCCACCCTACCTGCCTACGTGCCTGCTGCCTGCCTGCCTGCACCATACCTGCGGGGTGTGCCTGCCTACAGGCTTCACTGGCCGGCGGGCACGACGGTGTTTGAGGTGGACACAGGGTCTCTTGAGGTGGTCAAGCTGAGGGCGCTCGCGCACTTCCACCTGCGCGCTCAGCGGCGCGTCTTCGTGCAGGCAGACCTCACCAAGGTGAGCGCCTCCGTACCGCACAGCACCACACCGTACCGCACAGCACAGCACCGTACAGTGCAGTACGGCATGGCATGCCACAGCAACACTGCGCCGCTCGGCGCTGAACGATGTTCGTACACCCTTCCCATTGCGTGTGTCGTGCACATTGTATCGAGCGGTATGGACAGTGCAATGCACCTCTGCATGACGGTGTACTGCATGTCGGTGCACAGTATGCCCATCACATGCTAACTCCAAGCCCCTAACCCCTGTGCGGCCATCACACGCTTTGTGGCATGCACTCAACTGCGTGCCCCCTCCGCCCCCCCCCCCAGGTGGATGACCTGCGGCGTCGGCTCAAGGAGGCGGGCTTCCGCTGCGAGGTGCCCACCATATGGCTGCTGGAGGGGCTGGTGGGGTGAGTCAGAGCGAGTCTGTTGAAATAGTAGAGCAAGCGAGCGAGTGGGGCTGTTGGCCGGGTAGAGGGAGGGTGTTCGAGTGATATTAAGGGGGTGTTAGCGTGCAGGAAAGTTCAGTGGGGTGTTGGGTAATGCTGCGCAATTGCATGCATTGAGTATCGTTTGCGTGCCAGCCGCGTTGCGCGACGCAACACATCACGCAGACGTGCTTTTGAGGGGCGTTCGGCACGAGGGCTCGGTGCTACCGGTATGAAGGTGTGCAGTTGCAGCAGGCCATCCTGCCTCCAGATCGCACCGCCATGAGCGCGTTGCAAGAGCGCAACGGCCATGAAGCTATCGCCCTCTGGCTGCGCTTGGCCGCGCGTGCACAAACGCACACACACCCATTCAAAGTCTGGTATCCAGCTGTCATCCAGCATTGGTGTCGTACGGTGTACTGCGGTACTGATCATGTGTGATGCGCTCTCCCGCCGCTGCCGCAGGTACCTCACCCAGGCGGAGTCGTACCGCCTGTTCCGCACCATGCACAACATGTCGCCGGTGGAAAGCAAGGCACGCACGTCCAGTACTCCGCGGTAGTCCATGCATGCATGCATCGCATTTAGCAAACATTAAATCGCATTGATGCATGCATGCAGCCTGAATGCCAATGCAGGCCTGCCCTAACCAGGGCGCCTCGCACGCGCACGCCAGGGTGTGAATTGTGAAGGATGCTCCCCAGCGGGCGCAGCTGGTCTGTGGAGTGCCCCGCAGAACACCACTTTACCAGCAGCACACCTTGAAGAAACGCCGTGTCGGCGACGAGTTTGTGACAGCCTGGCTTGCCCGCTACCCGCCCGAGTACCTGCTGCCTCCCCTTTGCTCCCCCTGCTGGCATTGAGAGGTGCCTGGTGCTGTGAAACCTCTGCACCCCGCCGTTCCCTGCATGCCCCTCCCCCCCCCTGACCCCCTTGCTGCCCCCGCCGTGTTCCCCCACTGACCCCCGCAGGTCATCATGACGTGCCCGCCCAGCCAAAGGGATCGTGCGGAGAGCGAGCAGCGCGGCTATAAGCTGCACCACGTCACCTTTGAGGTGATACGCATGATAACATGCAGCCCGTCTGGTGTGTGCACAGGACAGACTGGTAGAAATGTGTATGCGCTATGTACATTGTATATGCGCTTTGATTCCTGCTCAAGATTGCGGCTGGCTCAGACATGTAACCATATTGGTACACCTGCAGCATGGCAGTGTGCCTTGTCGTCGTCCGCATGTGGAGGTGCTGCCCTGGCACGGCTGCACACCCTCGTCTTGTCCATTGATGGGCTACAGCCATAAGCCACAATCGCAAGCACCTCATGTTCAACCCCATCCAGAGAGTGGGGTGTGGGTTGTTTCAGCGTTCAGGCTTTAGGGACTAGTATGCAGCATGTGAAGGTTCAGATGCGTGTGTGTGCGTTTCACGCGTGTCCCCGAATGCGGTCGTGCCTGCAGGACGCTGACACGACGTTTCAGCGCTTGGTCAAGGCGGGGTGGAGCGGCCACATCAACAAGGCTGAGGACCTGTCCGACAAGTACAGCATCAAGGTGCGTGGGGCGATAATGATACGGTATCAATGTATGTTCGGTATTCTGTACGGTATGCGAAGGCAGATGAGGGCAGATAAGTGAATGGGAGGCTAAGCAGTTCAGCAACGCACCTGCAGTGCAGCACCTTGCAGGGTTTCTCCCTACAGGAATGTGGGCAACGGCATATGCCTGTACGCAAGTATGCATGTATTGCGAGCGGACTTCATGTGATGAAGACAACAGGGGAGACAGGGGAACGGGGGAAAAGGCCATCAGCAGAAAGGGGAAACGGAGGGGAATGGGGGCGTGAGGCATGGGAGGCGGGCAGTGGAACTGATAATGCTACAGCCATTCGCACGCTCGTCGCCATGACCGGCAGTACTGTGCGCGTTGCGAGGCGCTTGTAGCCCAGTACACACGTGGAAGTATGAGCATGCGCTGCGTTGCCGCCTTTGCGGTGTGCAGGTGCGGCAGAGCCAGGTGATTGGCTACAAACCGGATGTGGCGCTGGGGCCGCTGCTGGTGTGGGCCGGTGCACTGCTGGGCGTCGTGGGCGCTGTGGTGGTGGCGGTGGTGGCCGCTCGCCGGAGGGCCTGACAGGGGTTTTCCCTGTTTTTATTCCGCGCCAGAGTCATCACTCCTCCTGGGCCCCACGTCGCACCACCTGCACCTCAGCCCAGCGCGGGAGCATTACCAGCTCTACCAGGAATTGCAGCTGCTGTGCTCCTAGTGCTCCTCATCCTGTGCACACACCTTTTCCCCTGCACAGGCGCCTTATCCCCTGCACATACGCTGTATCCCCTGCACATACGTCAGTGAGCTGTTTCATGCAAACATGCATTGCACTGATGTGCTGCACTAAGCCCTTGTGGCCCTCTATCATACCATGCGCATAGCTTGGTGAACCTCTTCCGCTCGCCTGGTTCCCATCTGGGGGGCCGCATGGGCCGTTTGGCCGACACGCTCCTGATGCAACATAAGACAACATAACATAGCATAACGTTCGCGTTATCACAGGCGCATACGCCTTTTCTCCAGCACAGGCGCACGTGCGTGTTTCTTCCTGTGCGGTGCCTTATCCCCTGCACATGCCCCTTATCCCCGCTTGAGTGGGGATATGTGGTGAACTGATACCCGCGTTATCTGCGGGGGCCGCCATCCGGCACTTACGCCAATAGCACACCCTGCCTGATAGTGGCAGCAGGTGATAGTGGCCTTCCCCTGACCTGACCTGCTGCATCTGTGCATTGCAGGCGCCACATAAATTGCACAGTGTACACGTGCATGGTAACGCTTGAGGTGGCTGAGGACAGGGGGATCCGGACTGGGGGATCCGGACTCGATCGACTCCAGGGAGGGGCTGCAAACTGGGGACAGTATGCTTGTGCCATGCATGCAGTGTGCATCACGCCGTAAAACGTGTAGACTATGTTTACTATGCTGCAACCTGGATCCTCCACCACGCAGCGTGCGCTCACACGCATACGGAGGGTACATACGCGGAACGCTGCCCCGTGGGCTGTGGCTACCTTCGGACAGCGTCTGTCCTGTCTCTGCACACAGGCCAAAGCAGCACGCGCACAGCAGCGAAACTCACCTTGGAAGCTTTCTGCAGGCTCCTGCAGCAGGGATGCCTCACTCCTGTGCTTGTTCACGTGTGCAAATGAACTGCACCCTGCCTGCACGCGTGCGTGCCTGGTCCCTGGCTTCTACCACATCCGCCCTGGCTGCCTTCAAGGCTTGTAACAGGCACTGCTGTGCAAGTGCACTACTGCTTGGGGAGCTTGGTCATCACTCGCTCTCCCCGCTCCTCGAGCACGTACATGGACCGCTGCGTGTAAGCACTGCTGGCTTGCTGTGTCCCGAAGGTTGCAGTCTGTGTCCCGTTATCTGACGGTACAGGTCTTTGCAGAGAAACCTGCACAGTTTAAGACACAGTAGACATTTTGGTCCCCCTTTGGCCGAGAACGCCTCCCAAGGGCTGACCGGGAGCGTCTGTCAGGCCATCAGCCATGAGGGCGGACTGGAAGGTTTGAGCCATGGTCACGCGCGACTCAACTCAAAGCTCAAAATTCAAGGTGGAGACACTGAGTGGCATGGCGTTGTTGGCATGGCCAGTGATGCCCCCTTGTGAGAGAGAGAGGGAGAGACTGTGGAAAAGGATATGAAGGTGGCAAACCTGACTAGCATAGACACGCAGCCCAACACCAAGCAAGCCACCAGATTCTTTAATTTTTAACAGAGCTCAGTGTTGAAAAGCCACGCCAAGTTCACTGAGCCGTTGGACACCAAGGGCTGAACGCTTAACTGGTCACTTGAAGGTCACTGCACGCTCAACATAGCCTTGGTCGAAGCATCTTTGGTGATGTATACGCCTGTGAAGCAGCGTTTTGATTTTCAGTCTAGGAGCCCGCTTACCTCTATACAACCAACGCCTCCCCCATCCCATCCCCGGCCACAGCAACCATCTTTCCGTCTTGCAGAGCGCCCAAGCTCTCTCCCCTCTTCGTGCCCCACCAGCAGCAGTGGCATCAGCATCAGCAGCTACGCCACAGTGCGGCTCATCAGCACGGGCGCAGTTGCCGTGCGTTCAGGTAATTCAGGGCCGTCGTTTGACGCGGCAAAAAGGATCACGGTGACGGATGGCAACGGACGCACCGAGACGTGGGTTCTTCACAGCAAGGACGACCTCATTCAGCTGATGAACGCGTTCAACTCCCCAGGTGGAGCCCTCCAAGACAAAACATCTCAGGTCCAGATTCTCAAGCCCGCACTGGACGACTTGGTCGACGGCGGGTCATACACCGCGCTGCCACGGGTGCGCCAGCAGGGCACCGGCGACGGCGTGCCCAACGTGACGCTGCTCATCCCTCAGGAGAGCGGCACGAAATCTTTCTACTATGCCATGCTGGAGCAGGGGGAGCTGGAGCTGTTCATGCGCGCTCACAACTGCGCCTGTTTTGTCATAGGCGACAGCAGCGGCAGCGTGAGTGGCATGGTGGCCGATATGGAGGAGGGCAAGGAGTACTTGATGGTGTCGGGCTATCCGGGTCCTTTATGGATGCAGGTGTGTTGACCCACCGATTTCTTGGGCGAGGGCTGGGGCATGCGTCGCGATGGTGCGCCGTCATGCATGGATGTGCAGCAGGGTACTCAGCATGGCCGCGGTGTACCATCGTTTTGTACGCAATGTGTACTACAGTCGCGATGTGCCATCTGTACTACGGGCACGATGTACCACCTGCCCCAACGCCTGCCTTCATGCTGCTGGCTGCTAACGAGGTCCTGCAGAGGAAGGACATGCAGGAAGCGCAGGACAAGCAAGGAGTTGCTGCTATTGCTGCCGAGAAAGAGTTGGCAGAGTGCTTGAGGAGAGACATCATGGCCCGCTACCCTAACGCAGTCATACAAGAGCTGCCGCGCACACCGTTCAAGGACGCCCGTGGCTGGGTGAGGCGCCAAGTGACAAGGCGTGTGCGGGCATGGGGTGGAGTTGGGGCTATTGGGGGGCTTTGCATGCAGGGGTGAGTGTAATGAGCAGTTTGTGGGACTAACGGCACTGCTAGTTGGGTGCGTGAGAGGTGCCCATGGGTGTGGGGCGTGGGGGGGGGAAGGGGGCCCCAAGGATCCCCTGCTGATAACCACCGGTTATGCTCAACGGACAGCCATGTGCGGTGTTGCATGTCACTTGTCCATGCCGCACGCACACGCATTGAATGTGCTCGTCAAATGCCGGCGTGCCAATAGTTGCCCACTTCATGCAGCCTGTTTGAGCTCGCATGCATGCACACTACAATGATCTTGGGCTGCTGGTGCCGCGTGCTCACCTTAGCCCTTCTCTGCCCCCTTCCCGTGTGCGTTGCCCGCTGCACAGGATTACGTACAGTTGCATGTTGCGCTGGTGGTGAGCAGCAACAACAGCCCTGCCCACCTGCTGGTGGTGGGCGAGCACAAGGCAATGCTGGACTGGTACGGCATCGTAGACGCCTATGAGAAGTCCAAACGAATCATGTGGGTGCTCACCCTGCACCATGCATGGCGCCGTGCATAGCAGTCATACTGACGTCAAGCTAATTATGTGTACGTGTCACACTATCATCAGGCTGGCGAACGAACATTGATCACGCTTTGCGACCATGGACCTTGGTTTTTTTTTTTTTTTTTTTTTTTTT